>JAUNZM010000070.1:6592500-6675000 GCA_033459285.1 Clamator glandarius
ACACCCGAATTGTACAAAGTGTTGTGGGGCTGCACGTCCCACAGACCAGTGTACTTATTTGTCTACTCAGTGTTAGGTTTCTAAGTGTGGTAAAGATCAGTCTGAGAAGCTGATATGGCTGAATTTGAAAACAACACAAACAAATCTATTTTCCCCCATGTCTGTTGATCGCTGAAGGTTGTTAGATAAGTATTGAGTTCTTTTGTTTTATATTTCCTATCTAATCCTTAGGAAGTTTATCTTTTATGGAAACAATACAAAGAAATAGAAATATAATAAATTGACTGAAGTAAATAAACATGTCCTTTTTTCTTCTCTTCCTAGAAGAATCTGTCACCTTAATTTTCCCTGCGTCTCTAATAGGAGTTTGTAAGATAAATAAAACTGTTCAGCTGCTTTCTTGAAGTTGTCATAAAGCAAATCTGACCAGATATGAAAAAGCTACTCTGTCATAGTTTTATGACAATAGTTGAAATATTTATAGATGCAATCATACTGAAAATGTTATTTTGCTGAGGCAGAAGGTGAAAAAAAGAAAAAAATTATCTATGAAGTTTGTAACTGGTCTTTGAAGTGTTCAAATACTGGATGAATGCTACTGAAAACCTTGTTAGATAGTGTTATGTTTCAGCAGACCACAAAACTACAAATGTACTTATGTGTCATGAGTGTTTGGTGTGAAAGGAAGAAGAAGGAATACATGATAAATAGCTGCCATATGTTCAGCACTTCACTGGCTCAGCTGATAGCCCTAGTGGAGTATGTCAAAGCTGAAAATCCATCTCCAGTGCCGGGCAACTAGAGCATGTTACAACTTCAAGGTAAACTCAAGATACTAGCATTGTCAGTTCAGTGGTAAAGGAGATGGAATAAGTGAGTTGGACTGCATTAAAAAATCCTTATCACTCAATCTTTATCACTCAATCCTTATCACTTTCTCAGTTCAAGTGTTTTCTTCTTGCATCAGATTGCATTGCCAATAAGTAGCCAAACTGAAAGCACAATATCTTTTCTGCCTTCCTTTCAAAGAAACGGATGGCTTTTTAAAAAGAATAACTCAGAAAGTTTTAAAAATGTAATTTTGGTTTGGAAACTTTTAAAATTAAAGGCTGCATGAACAGCAGTTAACAGCAATGTTAACAAAATAGCAGTGTGTGGCACCACAGGCTCTGGGGCAGTAAGAGAAGCCATGTTCCATAGGAAGTGTGTAAGCATATTATCAATGCTGGCAGAGCTAATTTCAAAGTCCAGCTTCACTCTCTGTTAACAGATAACTAAACACAACTATAGCAATAGCTCAGCCAAGGAAGGGCAAATATCCTGATCAGACAGTAGGCTGTGCAAGTGTAGGCACAGCTATGGGTATCTCTTTGTAGAAAGAACATGAAGGAATATGCTCTCTTTTACTGTTTTTTTTTCTTTTTTTTTTTTATTATTATACATGCTCCTTTGTGTCACTCTTTGACTGTACATTACCTGATATAGCAAACAGAATTGTATTAGCCTACTGCCCTGATTTAGGTGATGCTTAGCTAATGATAATTGTTCTTTTTTTTTTCATACATCTGCTTTTCTCTTTTTGTTTCAGAACCTCTTTTCCAAGGAAGAACACCTTCAAATTGCTAAAGACAAGCTTTAATTGAAAACTCGAACACGTGCTGAATGTGTCTCATTGCTTGGACAGTCACTGTACACAAACATTTATATTCAGTGAAAGGAAAGTCCTACTAACCAAACCCAGCTTGATTGGAATCTGAGACTGCCAAGCAGTATTTGTCAGGCATAACTACAGTACAGAGGCAGTAATACACTGTTTTCATCCAGATGGATGTAGGGAGGTCAACAAGAGACCTAAAAGCTGCCTGGCTGGAGATATTGCAAATGCTATAGAAGAAAATTTGGAAAACACTCTACTCTTGACAATGGAAAATATCTAGTAATTGTTCTTCTCATAGCTATTCAGTCAATAACAAGTAAAATTTTTTAAAATTATGTTTTTCATTTAAAATGTTATCAAAGCAGTATAGATTAATAGCAATAGAAATCATGTAAAACCATGACAGCAGTTAGGATGCAGCAATAGAAATCATGTAAAACCATGACAGCAGTTAGGATGCACACAACACTAAAGCATTAATTAAAAATAAACACCATGCTGTACAAGGGCATAAAGTTCTGTATGGATTTTTAACTCTTGCCTTTCAGAGGATGTAATCCTTACACAAGTGTCTTTTTTATTGTTTGCTGAGACAGCATAGCCATGATGAGAAATATAAGCCGTTCTCTAAACTATTAAAGAAAAATCTTAAATAGATATTATTGTGAAATAATGTGACTGATGTACAGATATCTTGTACAGTGTGGCAGATATCTTGTTAAATTATCCATGGTATTGGGAACTTGCAGGTCATTGACTATCCCAATTTAATTTGGCTACTACAGGACATTTCTAATAATTAATACTGTAATAACACTTAATGATCTGCACTCATGCAATCAAAAACCAGCTAATGGTGCAGTTTTTAGTGCCTGCACAAACAGCAAGTTTTAAATTTGTCAAATGCTGCTACTTCAGCATCACACAGTCATGCAGAAGACACTGCCTGTAGGGCTATCACTGATGCAGACACTAGAGACTTAGCCATGATGTAGCAAGAAGTGATGGACTTAGTCCCAAAAGGAATGGTCCAATGGAATTAGAAGTAGGAGCACTATGTTCATGGGGAAACACTAACACTCCCCATTTCCCTCTTGTTCCAGGGCTGTTGATGGAAGGGATGAGAAAAACATAGAAAACGGGAGATCATAATAAAAAATGGATAAATCTGATCCCTTACCTCCTTATAATGGCTTTTTAGGACTACCTTCTCTTTGAATTTCTTAATCACAGGCTCTACCTGCAATTAGCTGGTTGGTATAAATATTGACTTCATTCTGTAGTCAGTGAAATAAGGCCATCAACACTGGTTTGTACATGGCAAGGTAGGAGAGTTTAATCCTCTGAAAGAATAGATAAACAATGTCTCATTGCAAAGATTTTCTTCATGGTGAAGAATTTAGGGAAAATTTCCATTTAGTCTGTAATGGAGATAACTTTTGCATAAACAGTTAAAAGAAAGTCAACAAATTTTCTTTATCCTCCACAGCCCCATATGATGCTTGAGAAACAAATACAAGTTAATTCCTTGGTGCTATAAATTCCAAGTACATTTATGCAGGAAAGAAAGGTTGATATTCTTTAAAACAGCAGAATTTCACTGGAGGTTCCCGTCCAAATGACATAGTACTAAGTTCTGCTTTTCCAGCTTCAGGATTATAGAGCTGCTTTTTGTGGCCCTTGGTTTTGAAAATGGTTTTATTGGCAATGATTCAAACAAAGTGAGAAAGTAAACATTGTATCTTCCCTGCATTAGCTCAAGAAGATGGTTAACTACCATAAAAGAATGAGAGTTCCCTTCCCTTCCCTTCCCTTCCCTTCCCTTCCCTTCCCTTCCCTTCCCTTCCCTTCCCTTCCCTTCCCTTCCCTTCCCTTCCCTTCCCTTCCCTTCCCTTCCCTTCCCTTCCCTTCCCTTCCCTTCCCTTCCCTTCCCTTCCCTTCCCTTCCCTTCCCTTCCCTTCCCTTCCCTTCCCTTCCCTTCCCTTCCCTTCCCTTCCCTTCCCTTCCCTTCCCTTCCCTTCCCTTCCCTTCCCTTCCCTTCCCTTCCCTTCCCTTCCCTTCCCTTCCCTTCCCTTCCCTTCCCTTCCCTTCCCTTCCCTTCCCTTCCCTTCCCTTCCCTTCCCTTCCCTTCCCTTCCCTTCCCTTCCCTTCCCTTCCCTTCCCTTCCCTTCCCTTCCCTTCCCTTCCCTTCCCTTCCCTTCCCTTCCCTTCCCTTCCCTTCCCTTCCCTTCCCTTCCCTTCCCTTCCCTTCCCTTCCCTTCCCTTCCCTTCCCTTCCCTTCCCTCCCCTCCCCTCCCCTCCCCTCCCCTCCCCTCCCCTCCCCTCCCCTCCCCTCCCCTCCCCTCCCCTCCCCTCCCCTCCCCTTCCCTCCCCTCCCCTCCCCTTCCCTCCCCTCCCCTCCCCTCCCCTCCCCTCCCCTCCCCTCCCCTCCCCTCCCCTCCCCTCCCCTCCCCTCCCAAGAACAGTGAAACTCAATAGTGTTTTCAGGTACTTAAAACTGTCAATAGAAAAGAAAAGGAAAACTATCAAAATTTGCCTTCTATATGGAGTAAATAACATTCCACAGCAGCTCCTCCACAACACGTAAGAGACAACAGTGTTGTGTTTTATTCAATTAAGTGCTGAATTGAGGTTCAAATGTTTGAGTCCCGTTTTAAAACATTTGGACAGTACTTTCCTAACGCACACTCAGCATTATGTTACAGCCTAGAAATCCTCTTAGCTACAAGAGTTCAATGTATTTTAGGATCTGGCAGATGACTTGTACAACATGCTCTTCAGCATTCTTTTGGCAATTTTATGTGACCATTCTTTGTAACAGGAAGGACTACTTCTTATGTATATTTTAAATTGACTAAGCAACTTTAATCTTCTGTTCAAATACCATAACTTTCCAGAAAGACGCACTACTGTCATCAATGTTGCTTTATTTAACTGGCTTTCTTATGGTACTAATGCATTTACAGTTTGTTATCACAGTCCTAGTTTTTCTGCAGCTATCATTGAAATAACTCAGGCATTCAATCCTGGCAAGCCACATACTATTCCACACTTTGAAATTCATAGATTTAGCAGCATAGAGTCAGATCATTTTTCATAACCCTTGTTTCCCTGTCAGCATGTCATAGCCAGTAAAGAGCTGCTGGATTAGTACAAATATATAAATCTTTTCTCAGTTTCACCCCACTGCTGTTTAATACTACTTTACTACACCACTGTGGTTACTAGTTTAAAATATCTTCTCTTTGGGGAAACACATATTTATTATTATTATTATTGGGGAGTTTTTGTGGTATTTCCCTGAGCACAGGCTGACAGCTGCATAGCACTTTGTCATTTATCATTGTACACAAGATCTGTCAACTTGGGAAACAATTTCAATAAAAAAAATTCTGCATGAAATTACTTTGTGAGTGGGGAGAAAAACCAGTTCTGGCCTTTTTATGTGCAATTCCATGTCTCTGTTTATTTATTTATTTTTGTCTACTTTCTTTTTTTTTTTTTCATTTTGGCTGTGAAAGGTACTTAATGTACCAAAAACAATTTGTACAAGCATTATTTCACCAATTGAAAGTGTGTACGCCTTGCTGAGGTCTCCCTTATCTAACTGTTGCTAATACATATTCATGCTGTGCTCTTATGGCTTCATTTTACAGTTGACGAGATCACCCACTCCATGCTGGGTTGGAAATGGGCCCCTCATCACTATAGTCCACAGAGTGCACTTAACATGTGAACAACAAACAACAAAAAGTTACTGCTTTAAAATACCTTCATCCCTTTGTTGTAAACTTAGCCTTGCTTTTATGGCTCACTTTAATAAACTAAAGCATAACAACTATGTAAAACAGAAATCCCGTATCTACCAAAAAGAAGGAGGATTTAAGTAACCTGTAAATTCTTTTGAGTTAACCTCAGGTCGATAACGTTTTTCAGATTCTTCTAGAATCTACAGCAGTCCTCCTCTGTTGATCTCAGCCTGCTCAAAGCTTACGGTTGGAGAAAGAATATTTCCTTTCCATGACACAGCATTTTTCTCCACTTGTGTTTAATTTCTTGCTCATCATGCCCTGTAACAAGATCAGCATCTAAGGCCTGGGGCAAAAAATTCTGTGAAATTATGTTCTGGACAGCTGAAAAGGAGGGATCAGTATTACAGCCTCTTGTTTTTCCAACCTGTCAGTTTTTTCTCAAGCTATAGATTTGTTGTCAGCAGCACCTGATGATTTTGCTGAGATCCCTGTCAGAAAATGAATTTTTCACTCCCCACTTAATTGACTCCATTCATAGCATGTAACTCTGTCAAAAAGTGCCACTTTCAAGCTCACTCACTCCTGTATTTGCATTTTCTACACCAGAGCTGGACAGACAGATATCAAGCCTACTGAAACCAGTAGTCATATTTCCCCCTAAATTTATATTTTTTATTGTCCTTGTGAAATGCTATGTCTCCTTTGAGTTTGATTTAAATTGCTTAATTTCAAAAATCTTTCTTTCAGAGGAGGAAGATTTGCACATTCTACCTCGTGCATGAGCTAAAACACAGATGTTAAGTTTTGGCAGATTTCTCAATTAAACTAATATTTGAAAGTATGCTATTAATGTCACTAGGTTTCATATACTATTACTAATAAAAAGATGCTCCAGAGCCTTTCATAAGAAACTAGGTTGTGTTAAATTAAATGAAAGATGGCTTCAAAATCGATCCATATAAATGATTCAATAATGGTATAAAAATAATAATTAGAGGATCTTCAAGAGCCTTGTGTATTCAGCCTAAATGATTGTATATTGCTTTCTAAGAATCAGTGTTCACAGGGAGAGTTCTTCTTTCTGAAGTAATAGTCAGCCCTCAGTAGCTGTCACTGCATACTGCATTTAGGTGCACAAAGATGCCTACAGGCTAATCTACTTCCAAGATGCAGAATCACAAACTTTTTCAAGTGTGAGCTGAACATTCACGCATACCACAATGAACAGCACCACAAGACTTCATTGCTGTGGCAGCACAAGTGTTTTAGAAATCACGTCATCATACAAGGAATAATGTAGAGAAGACTGTTAAAAGCATACACAAGGCCCACTATGTATTCTTATTAAGATGTTGATAAAACTTGAGAGTTACTGGAAGAAAAAGTCTATCAACATGACAAAGATAAAACTGCCATTAAAGTGAGACTGTTCATGTGACACCAGAAAAAATGTTTTCAGAATCTGTTCTTAACCACACTTACAATGATGTTAATAAGACATCACTCAGTTGAAGTTAATGAAGTTATACAGGTGATAAAAACTATTATACAAAAGCTATCGTATTGATAAAAAGAAGTGCACACATAAGCTGCCCAGTAATCCCAGCCCCAGCCAACAGGGCATTTGAGACCAGTGAATGCAAATTTTATGACTGGTACACATTCCACTTAATGTTCATATCAGCAACTGTAAGCAGACTAGTAAGGGCAACCAGATATAAAATCATCAGATGCTGTGTTCAGAACGTTGTTTAGCTTTTTCATGTGATTTGATATTTTCCACAGTATTTTCATTTTAAAAGTGCTAGAAAAGTTGAGAGAAGGAAGAGGATGACAATAAAAAAAAACCCAAAACTGATTTCAAATAACATCAGATTTACCAGCAATAATAAAGGATGTTCATCTGTATGCCTATCATTCATTTTAATATAACTATACTGAGATGGATATAATTCACCAATACGTGAACAACATCTTTTAGAAAAAGTTATGGTCATTTTAGTTTCAAAATAATCATTTCAAATAATCAGTTAATTGATTTTTTTAATAGTAAAGCCTTGTATCTTGAAGAAAATGGCAAGTTTATTGTTTTTCTTTTTTGCTTTAATCTTGGAGTTTTTTCACCAGCCAGCAAACTTTTTCCTCCAAGTCAATTATAATTCTAAAACCAAATGAAATGTAATTACCTTTTTATTGACACATTAAAAGGAAATAAATAGTGTAATCAGCAGTTGTATGCCTTCCTCAAAGGTGTTGCTTTCATAAGCATTATGATTAGCTAACCAGATTCAAAGAAGTGGGAGAAAGAGCTGGGAAGAGGGCTGTGATGAAAGAATAGGGAATCAGTGATTTCATACAAAACAAGGAGTATTTCTAAGACAGTCTGATACAAGAACAGCTGGTTGAATTGAAACATATACTGGGGTAAAATTATTCTTATCAGATTTTACAAATCATCACATTCCACCTTTATTTAAAATATTTCATTGCTTTACAGTTCTGCTGTTCCAGGACTTCATACTATTGTATTGTTTTGAAGTAAAACTAATCCACAGTCTTAATTAATCAGTCTTTTACAAAGGACACAGCTGGACCTACAGTCTTAATAAAACATCTCTACAGATGATACAACTTGACTTGCAGTCTTTGGGTAAAAGAAGGTCATCACAACTGAGTGGTCAATTTTATATGACAGACACTGAAAATGATTAGCCTTCAAGAAATGATCTGTGAGTAGTCATCCTTTGTTGATCTCAAAGAGCTCTGATACAAAGTACACTCATTTTTTTTTAACCAGCTTTCAGGATACTAATCTCCAGTTTGACTGACAGCTTTTTTTGCACTATGACAGGTAGGCTTAAGTCCATGAAGATGCTTTTAAAATGGAAATAAAAAAGGAAGACTTTCATAATGCTTAAATTGTGTCAACCAGTTGCTAAGAGGAAAAAATAATCACGTTTTAATTAACTAGAAACAAACGAGCACAGTAAAAAGTTAACAAATGACAGACTGAAATATTTATTCAATCAGAGAAACAAATAGAGTTTAAAGGGGGAAAAAAATCACAGAAACAGTAAAACAATTATTAGGCACTATTTTAGACAATGAATGTTCAGTAATGTCTTCTGAGGATTTGATTGAAATGTCTCACAATGCCTTGGATTGAGTTACAAACATGTAGAAGAGCAAACAGATCATTTGATCCAAAAAATCACAGATCGAGAATCTGATACATAAAGGAGTTATTTGAAAAAATTGACTGTCTGGAGCTGGAGGAGCATATCTCTCAGACACTAATACTGTTGCTATAAAAAGAAAGGATAAGAAAAAGGAAAGACAAAAGAATGAAGAAGTGGAAACTTCAATCACCATTATTTTCTGCTTTGCAGTAAGATGCAGAAATGAAGAGTCTTGGTTAAAAAAGGGAGCGAAAAAAAGCAGAAAAGTTCTGTTTAGTGAGTCTACTTAAACTAATCGTTTTTTCTTGCCTGTTATTTATTACAACCCAAGTGTACAAGCTAGTGTCACTCCACTCTGGTGGAAATGTGAGCATGTGGGCTATTTAATATAACAAATTTGCCTAATGTAGCACAATTACAGAAATGCACTGAGTAACTTTGGGCTGATTCTCCAGTAAAGAATTCTTTATGGAATACCTACAAAGCACACCTGTGCCTCATTACCTGAATTGATATTTTTGCCATGTTGATTTGAAGGACAAAATAGACTTAAGAGATTCTACTTCCATAATTACAAAGAACACGTAGAAGACACATTAAAAAACAGAACAAAACCTCAAAAAAACCGACAAAGAGTACAACAAGAGGGCAAAAAAGCAAGGCCAGTTCTAACTTTGCACCTAGGAGCCTTTGTATAGCAAACAGTTCCATTTTGTTAACAAGCCACAAGCGTACACTTAAGAAGCAGGTGAACAAATGTAATTGTGAGAAGTACAATGGCTCTGAGTCTAAATTGTGTTCCTCCCAAGGCACATGTGTTCATCTATTGCATAGTATTTTTGTGTGTCATTTTATTTTTCCCCTCCACTTTAAAACAAGTAAATGGCTTCTCCCTTAATGACCGCAAAGAGGTAAAGATTTAAAAGATTCCGTTTCAAATCTATCACATCTCAGTTTCTGTATTATTGAAATAAAGCAGCCATAGGACTTCTCCCTCTCTCTGTATTCCTGGCTTCATTCGTGCTTTTGAGGTCAATACAGACTAAAAGCCATAAATATCTGATACCTGCAAATGACTTGTATTAAATACTGATACTCCTGATTATTACTCCTAGACATTATGATGTCTAGTGAATAGATTTCCATATCAGAAAACCACCTTTAGAGTTATCAGCAGCTGGCACAGTTTTAACCTCTACAGAGGCCAAGGAATAAACAAACTGAGAATGAAATACCCCATCATCTCTAGCAGTTACTTCTGCTCTGAGTGCAAGTGGATTGGTGAGGTAGCAAGGAGGTATTTTGCCCTCTCTCTGCTCCTGTCATACACATTCCTTGCACAGAGACAGAGAGATGCAACCTCACAACTGACAATTTGAACACTGACAAGATTTTCATTCAGTTTATTTAAGCCTTCTTTGCAGACCACTTTTATTCTGGAGAATCAAATATGCTGGAAAGCAACCCAGATGTTCAGACAGTTCCAAAGGTAAGGCTATGCTGAAATTGGTACAGAAATCAGGACTTTTAAACTTTCAGACTTTGATGACTGAATTTAGACTTCACGTTTAAAACTCTCACTTCTCAGGGAACAATTTCATTCTCAGTAATTTATGTATTGTATGGGAGAAGATTCACACACTGTAGCAGCACAAACTTTTAAAATAAATGCTTCAAGAATCCCCCAAGATTACCCCAACTCAGCCTCCAGCAGCTGAGCCATATTTAACATTTTTAATATGCACACTCCTGCACAAACTGCCTCAGATGCAGATGGCTACTATGATTTGAGCCTTAACAGGCAAAAACTGTTACAGAGTGGCAGCAAAATGACAATGGGCTGCTAAGTGGTTCTCCTCACTTCCCATCTCAAATACTTGCTAGCTGCACTAAGGCAGTTTAAACCACCACTTTGAGGAACCAGATAGATGGGGAAAGGTTGGTAGGAGAAATAAGCTGTGCAGGCATGTCAAAGACTACATGACAGGCAGGCTCAAATACTTAATAAGACAGGCTTACCACTAATCACATGTAGAGGCAATGTTACTGAACTTTCTTGTTGCTGGTTGCCTGGAAAGTTTTCATTATGCTATGTTCTTATATGCAAGGTAGCAGAGCAAAGGAGTTGAAGGCTTAATTTAAGCAAGCTTCCACCTACTCGTGTCTTGCATTTTCACTCCCCATCCTGCCCTCAGAAGGTAAAAATAAATTGCTGTAATCTTCACAGACTATGAGTACTTGCTGATGGAGCAGCACCTGAAATCAGAAAACAAAATCTACTTTATGCCTCTGTTGACTGGGAATTCATTTGTATATACGTGCTACAAATCACTATCTCCACCAACTGCTTGATATGGAAAGAAGAAAATGATGCTAGTAATGTATGACCCTGAGAGTAGAGGAATTGTAGCTATTTACATCAGTTGTCAGCAACCTGCTGCTTGTTTGCAGTATTGCTGCATGGATATAGATAACCTCTCTGAAACATTAGCTGAGACAAAGCAAGTAATTCTTTGTTGACACATTGTCAGTTTCTAATTTGTTCTCAAACTGTGAGGTAAATCCTCCATCTCTACTGGAAAAAGGACCACTCTATCTAACATCAGGCTTTTTGCCCTTTTCACTTTCTATTCTCAGCTGGAAATGTAGTCGAAAAGGAGTTTCCTGCCCAGAAACTGATAAAACATTCCAACAAAATTATCTGGAGAGTTTAACCTTAACTGCGGTCCCTTTACATCACCCTGAATAAAAACACAGATCAATGTAGAAAGAAAACTGTGATCCTTATTAGCGCAGCATTAGAAACCAGGAGGGCTGCAGTTGCAAGGGACAGAGGTTTTCCCCGGCACTTGGGAAATGTAGCTTTAGTTACAGAAATAAATGCCTCAAAGCCAGGTCCTGGTGAGTAAAAATGAAAAGCTTAGAAACAACACCAGACTGATGGCTCTTCATGAAACATTGTTATGTCAAGAAGAAATGGTGAACATTGTGGCTAGGACTTCATCCTCTTTCCACTCCTACTTCATAATGCCTCTGAGGAGCCTGCACTAAGAATACAGTAAAATGCGATGTGCTAGGAATTTCCTTGCAGAGAGATTGACCTGATTATATTTCACTGAGCAGAGGAGCTCATTCTTCTTTCTGACTGCTGCTTGGATGTAAGACTGACAGCTGGACTTCATCACTTGGATTAATGGGTTAAAATCTGACATCTTTTTAGTATTTTGGACTTTATTTTCTTTATCAGCTTGACTTTCATGCTTGGAGTGCTCTTTCCACAATATTCTTTTAAAAGTACACTTGTCAGGGGCCATTTGCTACTAGCTACCTTGATGGTGACATCAGCGATGGCTGCGGTTTACCTTTTGACCTTAGAGAGGCAACAGATGGGCCCAGTAATAAATCCCAATTATTAGTGAAGGAGCCAATAGCTTGGAAAGACAGAAATACAAGTCAGGCAGTTTTACACAGTAGTTCTTGTTGTGTGCTTTTATATGGAGCTGTGGGCCGTATCAGGGACAATGACGAGCAGCCTGGGCTGCCAGCATCCCTCCACTCCTAGGCAGGCAGCATTTTCCCTTCCTGCCCACCCTCCTTCCTCCCTTTTTCCCCCACCTGCCCCTTGGCTACCCAGAGGGCTCTTCTCCTGCCTGCTGCTATTAAGTCATGGACTCTAAAGCGAAAGTGGACTCAAAGTGGGGAAGCCTCAGTACAGACTGGGTTTAGTTAAGGACAGGGTAATTCTGCCACAATATTTTAACAGGGTTTTTTTTTAAAAAAAAAAACCAACAAACAAACCAAAATAAACCCCCCCAAAATCCCACCACCACGGTGCAGTATCCTACAGTGTTTTTGTTCTAGATGCTGAGGTCATCAGGTGGCTTGGCCTTGACTACAGAAAATGCATTTAACCAAAGCAGTACACTGTGTGGCTCAGCTGAGACAAAACCTTCCATTTTTGGAATAAAGACATTTATGTTTTAATCTTGACTTGTTTAGGATTTTTGCCCAATGTATATAGTTTGATGGGAGAATTTTCTTAATTGTTTCTAGGCCTATTACATAATTTGTACACTCAAATCCTGCATCAAAATCCGTGGTAAAGTGTGGTTTTGCACAAATAAAGACTACAAGATTCTGCTTTATATAAACACAAAAACCTGTCTGTAATAGCTCAGCTGCATCAGCCAAAATTCTAAGATCCCATTGCTACCGGCACATGCTTACAACCTGGATATTCACAAGCCTTATTATGTGTTGCATGATCCTGTTTGGAAGAATATTGAATCAGTTGCTGTTTTACTTGATTATTATTTATAAATCACCTAGAAATAATACATATCACGAAATTTTCTCTGAAATTTGTATGCATATATTGCGTAATTTTAATTATTTTTATTTTTATTTCTCTATAAAAGGTGGCAAGGCAAAAAACCTTTAGCATGTTTGCCTTGAGTCTTTGTCATAAAAGAAAGAGTGAGGTCATTTTGTATTTTTCTCATCCCAAGTTTTTGTTAATGCTTTGAAACATTTGAAGTTTTCCATTCAGTGCTCTTTTCTCAACAGATAACGAAACTGTCTTCCTCAAAAAGAAAATTTATACAATTAGACTCCTTTTACATCCATGAGCAGCCTCATTTAATTTACTTAGAGTAATGTGCACAGACTATACCTTTTAAACCAAATCAAAGAAGATTTCATTTTTCTTATCTTAAAAATTGTCCTATTCATTTATTAGTAGGAGCGACTGTACTTTGTCCTGGCTTAATTTGCAAACTATTATTTAGCTATTGTTTTTTGTGCAAATGATTTCCAAATGAACACTGATTTTTTGCTGTCATACAAACCAATTATTTAAAATTTCATTGAGTTATCAAGCAGTCCCTTCTCCAAAAACATGTGTGACAGTTACAACATTTATGATTGTTGGCTAAATTTGCTTCAGGAATATGATGGAGAAAAGTCTTGTCACATCAAAAAATTCTTTAATTTGTTTTCAAAAAAGAGAAAGCCTTTTCAGGTGGAAAAGAGATTGTGGTATTTTTAAAATAGCTTTAGTAAGTGCTCTTTGTTTACTCGTGCAGAATTTTTCTGTGAAAATATTTGGTAGCAAATCTAAACTAGGTAGTTTTAGATGCAGTGTTGCAACCTTTGTCAACAAAAGTAATAGAAAAGTTGATTTAAGATGCCATTTTCTATCTCTGTATACTGTAAATGAAGAATACATACAGGAATCAGGCCCTTAATTTGTATTACATCAGACACAATCTTACTGCAAAATTATTAATGGGTAGTGGTTTTACTTCATCAGGCATTAGTTACATCAATCACTTCCTTGCCAGCATGGAAACAGAAGCTCTACTGTTTCGGAGAAGAAAGTGTATGTGTATGTTGTGTGTGTTCCATATAAATTACCCAGGTGTTTTAACACATCCAGGTGTTTTTTTTATTCCTTTTGGAAAAACAGAAAAGAAACAACCCAAGGGCTAATGTTCTAATTATCAGTGGTTGTGCAAGCCTCTGAAAAGCATGTATTCTATAACCCCTGGAAAAATTCTGACATGTTATAAACTGGCTAAATTAGCTTAAATCAGTAAACATACAAATTTGTGCCAGCACAATAGCACGATAATGCAGTGCATACTAAGTGACTTATTTTCCTAATGCCAAAAATAGCTATATAAAACAATGCTAAAAAGCCTTGATTTTTCTTTATATATATTTGAGTTAAAAGTTTTTAAATGTCACAATTTATGACCTTTAAGGAAGAACAGCAAAATATATAATTTCTCAGAGATTTCTGGGAAATTCTTTGTTGGTATTGAGTTACAACCCAAATCATACATGATTCAAAACATTAAAACAAAAAAAAAATTGACTACTGTGGTAGTTGTGGAAGGTTAAGTGCATGATTTTTTGTTTGGTTTAGCATTGAAAGAGGAAGTCAAATTCTTCTTGAGGGCAGATCATATTGGGGTAAACTCAGTAATATTGAAGTAAGAGTGCTTATGCAGGAGAAGATACAAACGCACATGGGAGAAGAGAATAAAAAACTGTGAGGAATTTTGGTATCAATGACAGGGTCATCAAATTGTAACAAAAAAGCATAATTTTTGCTCCATTCCTTATAGTGGCTTATCCGCTTTTTTAATCTGTATTGGAAAATACTGTTAATATGTGATTTTTCTCTACGATAATACTCTGTGTAAATTAGTGACTGGTTCTACCTGATTGCAGAAGTGTGGGGAGGAAGTTGCTGGAGTTCTGCATATTATTTTTTGCAGTTGGAGGCTGTGTAAGTATAATCATTATTTATGGCTTGTGTATTAGACTTTGGTAGTAAACTCTCTGGCTGTGAATATAGTATGCTTTGCATATAGATTATTTTGTGTTTAGGAGATGGAACTGAATTAAATTTTGAATTTTGCTGGGAATCACATATTGTAACTTCTTGAATTTTTAGTTATTGACAAATTTTAAGCTAAAATGTTTATGTACTTTCTTGTGCAGGTAAAATCTTGTGCAGGTAAAATCTTCATACTTTTTTTTTCTTTTATGATGGCATCTAAGACATCAGAATGTCGTATAAATGCTTTTACTTTCTTTTTACTACCCAATATATCAATATTGATATCTATACTGGAATACATATCATAACATTTATGCATTAATATGAAAATAAACACCGAGTCTGAAGTACTTAACTCTATGCAAATACAAAATGCTTTTCGCAAGTGGCATGGAAGTTTTTCATCTTTGAAAACTGTACACACAGGGACAAAGGGCTGTAGAAGAAAAGGTACTTATATTACTGGATACTTTGTTTTCTGTTTCTAACATACATTTTTGTCTGGTCAATGGTACTGGAAAGTGCATATTTGCTGATAAAAATGAACACAAAAATTTGTACTTTAAGTGAGAAACACTTTGTTTAAAATGGTTTATTCTCTTCTGTCTGCATTGAGATACACTAATGTATTTCTCCATGTGAACAGAATAATTAATTTTCCCAATGGTGCCATGAGGAAGGTGTTTTCAGTTGCTGTTTCTGAAGACTCAATCACTACTCATCTCCCATGAATATGTCAATAAACATATATGGTTCACTACAACAAAATATTTTTTTTTATAAACTTCACAGTCAAAAGATGAGCATACAAGAGGCCTGGTTATATGAGATGCAACACAAAAAAGGCCAAGATTAACCCTATAGCTCAGAAATAGTGAGAGGAGAGAGACAAAAAGATAGTCATAGAATGTATTCTAAACTGTCACAGTGAGATGAGGCTCAGCTCAATTGCTTCAGTCAGTATGAGTGGGCGCATGTTCAAATATAGAAGTTTTCTTACCATCAGCGGGAAAACATCAGTGTGTGCCAGCCCTCAACACTTTATCTGTGGAACAGTTTTTAGTTAATAACATCCCTGTGGGTCAGCACCCAACCTGCTTGCCAAAGCTCAAGTTGCTGCTCAAAGGAGTACATTTTTTTGTCACTAGAAGATGTGAAAGCAAAAACAATGGAAATCCTCAACAGCCTTCCAGAAAATGACCTGCAGAATTGCTTTGAACACTGGCAGTGTCACATTCAGCTGTGCGTCAGTTCAGAAGGGAACTATTTTGAAGGTGATCATAGCTGATTTTCTAAATTTGTTAAGTCTCTTTTTTTTTGTGTCAGACCTCAAATAAACTGCTGGTGTTCTTTGTGCAGTAACAGTCCTTTATATCTGAACTGTTGCTTTTCTAGGCTGCAATAAATACATTGAAAAAGGAAAATCCTGCCTGTAGGATTTCACTCACACTCATTTGTACCTAAAAGGAACTCAAATAATGTAAACAATATGTCAGTCTTGGCAAAAGGCAGACATACAGCTGTAACTTTTTTATCCTTTTTTTGGGAAGTGGTGATTTCATAGGTTTTCTTCAGTTTTAGTTGCAAATCATGGTTGATGACCTTTCCCACATGTTTATTGCAATAAACAATATCAAATATTAATTTTTTTTACAATATTAAAACAATATCAAATTAATCAGAATTTATAAACAGACATTTTTTTGTCATAATTATTCAACATGCTGATAAGTATCTTTTCCATGATAGCTTCACACACCTATATATATGCAGCACAACTACAGCCCTGAGTAGCTTGCAGTTTATCCTGCCTTTCCCTTGTCTTCTAAAGGCTGTAATAAGTGCCAAGCAGTATATATAAGTGAATCCATCCCTCACAAAGTATTCCATTAGGAATAAACCATCCATATTCAGTCTGCTTCCTGGTAACCAAATCAGGAATCCAGAGTGGTGGATCCATAGCATATAGCAAAGCAATGATCTTGTTACAAGATCCCACCTATCTGCATAGCAATTGTATATCTTCTGGGGTCTGTCCATGTATCTGACCCTATTTCATAGTATTCTATTTCATGGGTCAAAATTCTCTGGTTTTGTTGTGCCACTGAGCTGATACAATCTGTATTGCTGGTTCAGTAACAATGCTAACAATATTAGAATAACCACATCTTGTAACTTCCCTGCACATCTATTATATCCTCTCAGGACTCAAGGATATCAACCATGACTGATTTTTGTCATAAGGAAGCAGGGTTGCTTCTCATTGTCATTCTCATTTGATTCATTCATGCTTGGGAACAAGCAGAAAATAAATTTTTAATTCTGCATTTATTTTCAGGTTAAACGTCTGATAGCTTTCCTCCTCATTAACAGCATACAGTGTATCCACTGGCCTGTCTCCATTAATGGGCTTTGATGGTGGGTTTAGAGATACATAAAATTGGAGACATGCATTCAATAACCTGATATTTATATTATAAATATGTTATTTTGTCATGTGTGATTGTCCTTTTCTATTTATGCTTATCATCCACTTGCTAAAAGCAATTTGATCTTTTTATTGCAAATGTTCTTTGCTACTCTATGAACTATCTTTTCCTAGAGATGTAATTAGGCATTGTGAATGTTCTGCTTTCTCCACCATTTTAGAAAAATCACTTGTTTTTATCAGAATGCAAGTGTCTTCTGTTAAATTAGCACAAAATGTTGTCCTCTTCTTCAGTCATCACAATTACACTACTAAATGCCAAATTATAAATTCACGTCTCTAGCTTACAGGCTGCCTTACTTGTTCCCACAGATTTGTGACTCTTGCATACTAACCTGACTATCATATAATCCACAATCTTCTCATCACTTTCCATTTTCTGCTGGGAATTAAATTTTCCAACATTTGGACCTCGTGTGTTCAAGGCTGACACTTCTTTATACAAAGAGTAACTCAGTTTTATATTTCCTTAATTTAAGCTTGGTGCAGTGTAGTATTGAAAGTTCATTATGAATCCAACAAAAGTTACTATTTTTCTTAAAGAACACAATGAGTTTAAAACCCCTCATTGTTCAGTTGAAAAAGGTGAAAAAGTCAGAATTGAAGTGTAAGCAAGTGTGAAAAGATGCAAGTCTCAAGTCTTAAGGCTCAAAATGCCACTATTAAAACATAATAATGTCTGTAAGTACAGTATTAGAGTTTGGAGGATGACTCCAGACTCAAATGCTTAGATGATGGTACTCAAATGGTGGTATTTTTTCATAAATAACATTCACATATGACTTGAAAGTAAACTCCACCTAGAATTTACATTAAATCAGTTCTTACAGAAACTTCAGACTTGCCTCTTTTGTGTTAGCTAGATTCCACATGAGTTAAAAATTGGGGGCTATATTAGCCTGTTTCTAATGGACTTGATGAATTAATTGGTTGGGGTTTTTTACTTCAAAGTTAGTTTTCAAAAACCAGTCTACATAATTTATGTTTCAAAGATACTTGTTTTCTTCTCCTTGGAGTTTATCTGCCATAACATGCCCTTGTGTTGCAGAGAGCATACAACAGTAGTAATGACAAATGTAATTTCTATCCCTATTCTTCTAACCTTCAAATCTAGAACAAGCTCCATAAATGGCAATATTATAAAGGTAAAAACGTTCAATGGGATGTGCAAGACAAAGAGTATCTCCAAACAGTGTTAAATAGTTTGATGATTGACCTAGCCACTGAAACAGAATGTTCAAAAGCATGAAAATAATAGTATTACCTGTTCTTCCCTTATTATTATCCTACCTCGGCTATGTCAGAGAAACTACACATGCAAGCAAGCTAGTCTGTAGGATGCTTAGATACTCTCTGCTACGTTTACCCCCAAAGATGCAATGAACATTTTCCAGTCAATATAAGTATACTAGCATTGTCCTCATGCTATTAAAAAGGAAACATAATAAATATTATCTAACAGAAGGCGCAAGAAACTTCCCCAGAGTAGAAGGCAACAAAATGTCAGCTCTATTTGTAAAAGAACTTTAATTTTCAAATAAGAAATCCTATGTACTAGGAAAAGGAAATCTTTTCAATTTAGAGGACTTCGACAAATATTAATATATCACGGTTGCAATGGGATTCATTTGTGCTGTGGAATCCAAGAGGTCAGTACATCTGTAAAGACTTATAGTATTTAAGAGATGATCGTACAAGACATATGGTTTAATCATGATGTATTTAAGCCTTTTTTATCTGCTTAAGAATTCAATGTTTTTCTTTCTCTATTTTAAGAAACCATTTGCTATTCCTCTCAACAATCAAAAAAGTATTCATACAGCAACCAGAGTGTATTAAAAATAGACTGAGAAAAATCAAAATTACATAACTAGAATTGATTACAACTATGCTAAAAATATAACGATTTCAGTGCTAATCCTTATATGCTTGACATCACATTATAAATTGTTATATATGGGTGGATTTCCTATAGAATCTCATTTATAGCACAGTAAATCCTCAGGGGAAGATAATGAAAATGCAGAAAGACCCTGTGATTTATATGCCAGTACTAATATGTTTATGTCACTAAAGCTATCTTCTAACAGCAGTTGATTTTGCTAAAACTATGTCTTCCCAATTATGGTCTTTTTTTTTTTTTTTTTTTTTAAATGATAGCACATGCCTATCTAGTGTTGCATGGACAATGATGGAAAAAGCCTGCTAGGACTTCAGGTATCTGCTTTTGCCAGCTTGCCCTTCACTGTTGCTAGAATGCACATACTTCCCTCATCCCCACTGATGACCAGGCATTGGTAAAGGAATGTGGTAAACACAAGCTGTAAAACAATTCCATCTGTCAAACCTATGGGTAACTTTCCACCTAAATGTATCTAATCCAAAGAGATTGCAAATGTGCCACAAAGAAGCTATTCAAGGTGGGCTGCTTGTGTTAGGATTTGGAATTGCTCAGCTACCAAGTAACACCTCTCAGGAATGCTTGTCTTTTTTTTATATTCTCCTTAGTCTTACTAAATTATTCAACAAAACAAACATTCCAAATACTTGTACGTATCTACCTTTCAGTAGGACAGACTATAAAGAGCACAATATTGGACATGAACTATGAAATAATTCCTTTTATGACCCAAATAAGAGCTGGGAATATTAAAGTTTCTTAGATAATTTTTAGAAAATTTTAAAATTAGAAGTTATTAGACAGTCCTGCTCATAGATTATCTGATTATGGACTAGAAAAAAGATGCAGGATAAAAGTTAATTCAGGAGTATTAACTTGCACAGTCTTAAACATAGGGTTTAAGCTTTAATAATAATCTAGCCAACATACAAAGCAAGAAAAAAAGATATAATCTTGGTACAGAAACCCCATATATTAATTCATAGCACAGGCCATGTATCCTTTTCTGAAGGAAGGCAAAATTGGCCCTTATACATATAAAAGTTTAAAAACTGTTATTTAAAAGTGGGACTAGGTTTCTCAAATGTATAGTTTAAGCTCTGAGCATAACCATGCCCAGTAACGTATTTCTACTGGTATGATGGATCTCAAAAAATATTAAAGACAGAAGGATGGGAAGCATTTTATAGCAGGAATCCAGTGGCAGTGAAGCCTACAAGAGAGAATAATTGAATAGTTTCTTAATCATAAACTTTTAGAGAATGATATATTCTTCAGCTGGGTTTCAAATCAAGGATGAACTCTGACAATGATCTGGAAAAGACAAGAATTTGATTTGTCAAAGATGACATCATTCAAAAATACTGTGAAGCACCTGGTTATAGTTGGAGGCTACTCTGTATAGCACTTTATTTGTTATCCTTGAGGAAGTACAGTGTAAGGTAGGGTGTGAGTTTTAAACCATCGGCATCTCAAACACTTGTAAGGGAATTGAGGATAAAAATAACTTCATTTCTCCTAAAACACCTGTTGTGTTCTGTGAGGACACCATTCCCCCTTCCTTCCATAAATGAGTAAACATTTGTTTAGGTAAAACATGTGCTTATCCTGAGGTCTAAAGTTATGCCTTGAGGTATGTGATAGCTTATTAATTATACTAAGAATGAATGCCACTGCCTGCTCAAAAACGTCCTGTAGCATTTCCTTTGCAGCCGTTCTTCCATATATGGGCTATGGAAGAACCCCATGTGATACTGCCAATGCTCTGAGTGTGCTATGTGTGGATTTGGGTAGACAAAATATTTGGAAGTAATTATTAGATTATCTAATTATCATAACAGTCAGCATCACAGAATCACAATGGACTCAGGAACCAAAAAAAGTGAAATCACATACTTGTTTAAGGAGCACCTGAAATGGTGCACCAATATTTTTTCTAACTTAATCATGTTTTACTATGCCTAAGTTTTCTTTCATGGGTTTTATATTGGCCAATGGCTCTGAAACAGATGCTACTGGAATCTTCCTTTTTAATTACATTGCATACTAGTACTAAACAGCCATTGTTTTCATAAAGAACAAGTGCTGTCATGGTCATATAGGAGATTTTTCCAGCCTAAAAAGACCCGGTCATTTTATGTACAAACTATCAGCAGCCAGACACTGTTTATTTTCAGTTACTGTGGCATGTTTATGTACGTCTACCTCATCAATTAGAAACAAATAGCCCAGAAAGGATGTACTCTTAGCATCTAAGTAAATAATGGAGATGGATAAATGAAAGTTACTAAATCAACATGAAATACATTTCTAAAGCTGTGTCAGCTATGCTTTCAGGTCCAAGGAAAACAAATTGATCACCTGGTCACAATCCAAGGTCAAAGATCTGAAACAGAGACTGCTGACACTTAGGCAAATGACATGATTAAAATAATAGGATAAGAGAAGTTTTCATTTAAAAGGTGAAAGAAGCAAGGAATATTATCTATAGCAGCATAGTATTGGAAATTACAGAAATATTTTTTACCTGCTCTTTCATTTTCTCATTATGAAATAATTAGGGATGAAAATCTACCTGAAATCAACAGAAAAATTTCACTGATTCCTGCATATACACATTTCATAACAGATGTACAAATATGTTCTGTACTGCAGTAGTGAAGCAAAAAATCAACATCAAAGTTACTTTTTTTTCCCCCTGCTTAGGTTCTTTTCCTTAAAGTGTTAGGAGCAGAATGTTTTGAAGACTGTTTATGAACAAATACTCCTAAAATGTTTGTAAATATTAAGAATAAAGCAATCTCTATAGTCATGTTTCCTCTCATGAATTTAAGGAAAACTGATAAGAATGGAAAGTCAGTCTTGCAGAAAATTGTACTCCACAGTTCATTTTGTACTTCATAAATGCATAAGGCTCAACTCTGCTCGGGGGATTATTAGTACCATCACAGCTAAGTTTTACTGGGTAGATGGTTGCAAAGCAGAGCCACAGACACAGGGTTTGCCAAGGATTTTTCCACTGATTTTATTTACGACAGGGTATCTTTGATGAGATATCAGTGTGGTTTGGTAAAAAAATAACATTGTATTGTTACTGTGGCAAAACAAGCAAAATAAGGAGCAAAATTCAGGGAGTGTGAGATAAACAATCTTTTTCTCAGGATTAACTAAGAATTATATGTCTGACTCACGTTTTGATTACAGCATGCTCAGATAACTGTGCCTATTTGAGATGAAATGCTGATACAAATGAGATTGTCAGCAGTTGAAACTAACAATTGATCCTTTCACTCAGCCAAAGAAATACAATTATAATTATTAATTATTTCATTTTTATTTGCTCCTTAATCCAGAAGAAGCAAAATGACTGCACTTTTGGAAACTCTTACTTTTCAGTCTAAAATGGTTACTGCATCATCTCCAGTTGGAATAAAACATCTCTGTTGTGTATCATATATTCATCATCTAACTGAGCTAGAATTCCTTGTTTGCTCTGAAATTGTGGTCTCTGACATGACAGTAAAATTTGCAAAGTCCTATCTCCAAGTTGCCCTGCCATTTATTTAATATTTTAGCCAGAATGAAACATTAAGACGGCCTACAAACTAGCAACACAATTGAAAAACCTCTAAGAAAGGAAATATCTTATTAATTCATTAAGTGAAACTGCTTGTATCTACACTTGTATGACTAGAATTATGGTTCATTAACTTCATTTCTTTATATGAGTTAATTAGCTCAGAGGAGGCCAGAAATTAATTACCAGCTTATATAGTTTGTGCAGAATGGCATTCTGTTTATTTAGTTTCTCCTATTAACTTTTAATCTCTTCAAACAATAAAAGAGGTAATTAGTATTTTATAAACAAAAATGGATGCAACAAAGGCAAATAATTTGCCAAATAGTGAGGCTCCTGTGTGGAATCTGATAGTTGTGTGGTTCAAGTTACAGACCTTTTCACTGTTAAGTATAAGCTAAAGGAGATTGAAAATGTAGGTAGTCTTAAGTCAGGGCCATGCAATCCATCATTAAAGAAGAGCTAACTACTAATACCTCATAGAGCAGAAAAATGAGCCTTAAAAAGTTTCCAGCTGTTTGAAAATAATTGCCCATGTATTCAGCAACATTAACAGTTGTAGCTAGCTTTACTAAGGTACAGGAACAGAGTAGTACAAAATGGGAAAACAAAAAGAAATATATTTAATTTAAGTAAAAAACTACATGACAACACATCTGAATATACATATAAACACATTAATAAGTATACTATTAATGCATACTATGTTAATGTGATACAAATAAAAGGTCAAATGTCACCAGTGTCTTTAGTGTTTAACCAGGATGTGTTCTGCATGAACTATAACATACAGTAACTGTTTAGCAGCTTACAAGATAAAACTTTTTATGTTGGTTACACGTATTGACCTTTGCTTCATTTTTATTTTACTCTGCAGAAGCTGCAAATGGGATATTCTTTGTATTTTTTCACATCTTTAATAATAACATGGCAAATGTACAAAGATACATCATAGTGCAGATATTCGTCACTATATTTTTTGTGTACACAAGTAAATAAATGCAAATAAGTGACAACCATTTTACAGTGGAAGTAATTCAGGAAATTCTTGATGAGTATTTAAGATTTTTATTAAGACTCTTTATTCATTTCTACATCTGCAAAACCAGGTGCCTTTGTCCAGCTCTAGAAAACCCAGAGAGATCCATAAAAGCACTCTTTAAAAAATCTAAAGCCACTATGAACTTGAAGTCTGTAATCTTGAGACATTCATGGATTCTAAAAATGTTTTGGGTCTCACTGAAGAGTGTACCTGTGCCCTTCCCACCGATATCCATTTAAGCCTCCTATATCAGCCATTGTAAGACTGAAAACTAGTAATGTTTTTGTATACAGGAAAGCTGTTAGCTGTTATAATCTTTAGACTTTGGCTCTGTGCAGTTTGTGGAAATAAAAGACAAAATATTGTGGCATTGATTATTTAGCTTCTTAAAGGGTAGGGTGAATGTCAAAACACATTGAGTGCAAGATATTGATTAGATGTGTTAGGCAGAGAGGCATTGTTATGATATAGTTCTATAAGTAATAATATACCTATAAAATTAACAATCCTTCCATAAAGAGAAACCAGAGAGTTGATTTTTTGAGTAGGGAAGGAAAAGGTATAAGCAGTACAATAAGTATGTGTCTGTATGACTTAATTGCTTTATTTTTGCTAGAATTAAATAATATTTATTAACACATTAATAAAACAGCATCCTGTGCAGACTTTAAATGGGAACCATTAAAACCAGAATATCATATCTAAAGGTATTTGCCTGATATGATAAAACCAACATACGAAAGCTTTGTAGTATTCACTCAAATCTGAAACCAGACAGCACATGTTTTCCTGGTACACAGGGAACTAAATCTGCTCAAGCCAACAGAAAAACTCTTGACTACTGCAGAACAACAAGGATCTACCCCACTGAAATCCTACAGTTTACTTCAGAGCTCTTCTAGACTTCTTTTTCATCTAATCTAAAAGACAAAAGAGTCTTTTCTCCTACCCGGTCTTTTTATCAGGTCAGCATATGATGTAAGTGAAGAAATATTTGGAATAAAGCCCATAAATCTTCTACTCCATCCTTTAAATAAAGATAATATCTAATAACATCTATTGTTGTAAGAAAAAAACCCACAGTAATTAATGCCATTTTGAAGGCTGTGGCAACAAAGGACAAGACTGTAAATTTATCCAGTGTTAGAAACTTTGAAAAGTAAAAGAACTAGAAAGGATTTCAAGGCATTCAGTGGGTCCTGAAGCTGATTTTATCAAATCTTTGTCAATGAAAACAGAGAGTTCCCCACTATCTGTTCCGTGTACACAAAGGTCCTCATCAGAATTGTTTAAATCATCACGATTAATTTTAGATTCTGGTAAGAACAGAATTTTCCTTTCTCTGTCTGTCTTGTATTTTGTTCTGCTTTTGTCTTAAAATCCTCTTGATGTGAAACAGCTGCCATCTTCAACCTGATTAACAGATAGGCATGGGTTCTTTATTGCTAGCATTAGCTTTACAGCACAAATCACATGGCTTCAAAAGGCAGGGGAAACAATCAAACTGCTCACAACTATTGCAAATGATTTCAAGCAATTCACCACTGCTAACTGGCGCTGCCTTTGCATATTAGTTTTACAGATAATTCCTGCATATGCTAACATGCCATGTCAAGTTGATTTCTGTAGTTCTTACAAGATGCAAAACAAAAGCTCTTCTCTGAACACAGTCTTGGACAACTGGGCATGTTATATATGCTATTTTTAACCTGACCCTATTATTTCAACCTACAGACACCACTAGTATCTAAATGCATAGAGGAGAGAAGAAATAAAGGGGTACCTTTTAAATTTTTGCATTAATTTTGACTTTTAATAGTAGGATGACATTCCTATATGGAGCAAAGGAAATAAATAAATAAATTTGATGTAGAAGCTCAGGGCCTTCAATATTTTTTTTATAAATATTCTTGCCCATTAAAGACAAGTGAAATATTTTTGTAGAAGATCTTTTACTGCCAGTTCAACATTTCCCAATAGTTTCATCTTTCTTCACAATTTCTCCTTTCACTATTCATTAAATATTTTTAGGAGGAATTTTATCTGTTCCTGTGCTAGCCATTGGTCTGCAAATAACATCTGAAGTTGTTATAATTTCTATAATATGAGAAAACTCTCACCCCTTCCTCAACCTCATCTCTCTCTGTAACCCAGTATCTTGTTTCTCTCTCTGTCTAATATGGAGAGTTCTTCCAGTGTCCTCATTCCTCACAGATATCCTACAGACTGAGTTTTAAAATTCAGTATTTAACCTGTGCTTTACTTACTAATCTCTCCATCCTGGTTCATGTACAGCTGTCATCTACGTCATTATCTGCTGCGTTTCAAGAACTCAGAATCTGGGGGCGGAGAAAGGGATCCTTCTCAAAATACCCACAATAACACCTGCCCAAATAGCCAAGTATTCAACATAATTTTCTCATCCAAATAAATTTTTTTCCTCTAGGGGGTTCTGCCTCTGAACAACTCCCTTGAAATATCCTTTTATTACTTCTTCTCTTTTTGTTACTTACTAGCCTTACAACATCAATGCTCCTGCCAGGTCTGGTCTCTTCCTCTCTGACCTTCACTCCCTCATTCTTTCATGAAGTGTTCACAGAAGTTAATCCTTAACACTGGGTTATCTTTCACTTCCTTAATAGTTTAGATGAATTTAGGTGAACAACTTGCTAAATTCTGTCTTTTTCTCTGGACATTTGCCAAAGCTGGGATTTCCTCTTTATTTCTTTGCTTCTTTTCCTATATTTGCCAAGTTACTTTGTAATTTACCTCAACATTGTCACAGATACCCGCATCTTCTCTTTGATCCTAATGGTCTCATCTTCCTGTATCCTTTTCTTCTGCCACACACTCCTACCTTCCACTTCATCCTCTGCAGTTAATCCTTGCTGATGCAAATGCAGTATTTTTTTGGCAAGACAACTGCATTTCAAATATTATCTTCAACTGTGAGCCTCTTCTGTTAATCTAAAATTGACAGCCTTGAGTTCTTCTTTGCAGACCAGGTAGTTTTGCTCTGCAAGGCTGCAGAATGACAGCTTCCCATACATGTGACTCTGCCTTGCAATTCACTCTGCTGAACTACTTGAGAAAAAAAACTTGGCAAACCCATGATAGATGTCTACATAATATGTATTTGCAAAGCCACTCCAGTCATCTTTTTCACACACAGAAAGCTGCATCTTGTACAATGCACAAGGCTGCTTCTGTGTTCCTTTGTAGTCTTTGAATTCAGTGCTATACCTATGTTTTGACCTGTTATGAACCCTCCTCCTCTTATTCTCCCAGGATTCTCTTTTTTTTCTTTTATTACCTAGTTCCGTTGTGCTTCTTACTCATCTCTTCCAAACTTACATATTGATGCTTTGCTGCTGCTTCTGCACTAAAAGTCTCTAACTGTCTAGCCTACATCCTCAGACTCACTGACTCCATTCCTTTTTGAAATGCAGCAGTAACCCAATATTTAACTCACACACTGCAGCTCAGTTTTGCCTGCTTTTTGCTTTCTATTTCCTATCCTTTATATCTCTCCTAACCTTCTGTTCCTAACATTTTTCACTGCAACCCTCTATCTCTTTGTCCATTTTTGCAACTCTTTCATAGGATACTTGTATGAATAATGAGTTATAAAATTGCATTGTGCTCTACTGAGCTTAGAATATGACATAGGTCAACTTCTTTGCTACCATGAAATCCAGTGACACATTTTGGACATTTTTGTGACCAGATGCCTTCTCATCTGGATGGGTATGAAGTTAACCTTTGTCATTCCTGCATTCATTTATTGACATATCAACTCAACTATGGGACCTTTGGAAAGGAATGTGAATATGTAATATTAGATACGAGGTGTTCAAGATCACATTCAGCCCTACTGAAATATTTTTAAAGAGTAAGATTTACTGTCACAATCTGATCTGCATGACTGGGTCTGTTTTTCACAATGACCTGTAATTTTATCATAGGCCGTTCTTACAAGTCCTTCTTCAACACTCTCAGCTGGTTAACAGCAGAGGAATTTGTTGCAACTTCTATAAAATACTTACAGCATCTTTCCCTTGCAAGAATGTTTATGCAATTATTTTAAACAAAGCCATATTTAGGGTGGCTTTTTTCTTCTCTTTTAAATCCCTCTTAAAAATTTCTTCACCATAAATCCATAAACTAAATATGAGAACATTACTTCAGCCCATCCATCCTCCCTACTTCCAACCCTGTCTCTAAAGTTTTTGTTTTCTCTTTTATTATGATTACATACCAGTATCCTGGTGAAGTTCATATAGACTTGATGGCATACATCATGGCACCATACCTGTGAGAAGAGGAAATGATCATTTTTCTTCCCTCCACATTCTTACTATTGATGAAGGTTATTCTCTTTATCATGTGCAGATTTTATTGAGTGATGCCAAGTGAGATGAATAGAAGCAAATAATGACAGTGCTGCAGTGATGAAATGAGAGACAGAGGTCATCTAAGTTTTATACTGAACAAATTGAGTCACATCCACTTCTCATCCATTATTTAGGGATGATTGGGCAGGCTTGGCTTCTATAGATTTGATAATCATTCAGATGTCCATATTAAATATGTAAGATAAATTTCTCATTCGGCTGTCAATGACTTGTCACTGCAAAACAACAGTGCATAAAAAGAGCTATAATATATGGATTCTTAGAAATATTTGACATAAATAAATATGCAAAAGGTAGATAATAAAATCTGTTTCTGTCTGCCTGCCAGCTAGCCTTCATGTCAGACTGGACAGCCCCATCTAATACTGTGATTTTATGCAGTTGTATCCTATGAATATTGGCCTGCACACTAGAGATTAAAGCACAGCAGATGTTTCTCTGCAGGCTAACAAATATATCACCCCTGATAACGAATGACAAATGTTGTTCCATATTGTGTCAGACAAAACCAGGGCTCTTGTAAAACAAGTGTTACAGCTGGAATAGGGTATTTTAACACAGTTACCTAAGGAGTAGACAAACAGACAGCCGCCTGCTCAAAAGGTTGCAGAATCCTAACCTGCAGACATGCAGCAATCAACTGCTGGGATTCAGAAAAAGAGAGGAAAAAAAACGCTTCTAAAAATAGTATGAAGTGTTCAAGGCATTCTCTATATTATCATCAAATTTTTGTGTGTGATTTTTATCATTCATCATTTGTAGCTATCCACCACTGTTCCTCAGTCACAGTGATGCCATAGAGAGTGTGATTTGGTATGGAGAAAGAGTTTGTGATCGTAAAATTCACACAGCAATTTATCCTGTTATAGTCCAGATGATGAGTTTATTTGGTTTATTATCCCGAAATCTCGTGCTATCCCAGTGGCTTACAAGAAGTGGAAAGATAAATGCAAGGAGAGAAGGAAGGACAAAAATAGCCAATGCATTATGAAATGCACTAGGCTAATTAGTGTATTGCATCGTTATTTATTACTGTTTTATTTGGGTCATTTTTCCCCTCTTGCACATATTAGCGATACGTTAATGTCTGATCAGCAGCATGCCTTAACAGCATGTCTTGGCAGCATGGAGGTAATAGTAAGTTCTCCCTCCTTACCTATTTGTTAATTCAGTATACTCTCTCTGACCCCTTGTAAAAATAAACCCTCTAACCTTCATGGGGGACAAGGTGCTTGAAAACTCAGCAAGTAAGGAAGATGGGATTATATTTTGATGCTCAGAATATTTAGAAGTTTCAGTTGCTGTACTTTGCAAATATATGCCATTAACATTTTTTCCTTAGCTTTCGAGTTGTCATTTGTCCACTGAATTGAGTACTAAAATAAATACATTTTTGCTGCTGGCAGACAATGGAGGAAAAAAGCAATACAGCAACATGGCAACTTTCAATCACTTCTTGACTTGGTAATGAACTTTTTTTTCCCTTTTCTAACTGGCACTTTGCTTTTGAGCTACGAGGTTTTCCCCAAGCCATTTTATACAATGAGATGGTAACAGTTGTTTGTCTGATAAAGCAGTACTATTTAGAACACAGATGTTTGATTATTATTTATTTCTCTCTGAAGCCCACTAATTCAGTCCCAAATGATCTTTTTTTTCCTTTTGCTTAAATTTAATTTGGAATGTATGTTGTTGGTAAGTGACAGATAGTTTAATTATTAATAGGATCCTGCAATGCACTGCACCATAGTTTTAAAGTCATCTGGGGCCAAACCAATACTACTTCCTTCCTTTCTAATGCTTCTGGGATTCCTTGAAGAATGCAAAGGTAATTACAAAACTCATGACAAATCTGCATGTATTATGTCCTTTCCTCAACATTTGTGCTTGCCTATGGTTTTACAAAGTACCATTTTTACTATGAAAAGGCAATGAATCAGGAGAGACTTCTGCTATGGTTGCTTCCTTGGGAGAATGAACTGTCTGGGGAGAACGGGGAGGGGGAGAGCAGAGGAAGAGGGAAAAGGAGGGAGGGGCTGAGTTGCTGAATACTGCAGCTGTAGTGCCTGATACTGAGACAAAGGGAGATGCACTCAGCCGCCGTGAAGGAGTGTGAATCCATGGGATCTGGTTGCTGCTATGAGGCATAATCACAACATCATCAAAATATGAACTAGAAAACAGGACTGAAGAAATATCAGGAAAAAAATCTGATGTAGAAGCTACTAGAATAAATGACAATTTCTCCATGCTCGGTGTGTAGTAAACGCCTAGAGAGGTACTTAACTGTGTTGAAAGGTTACACTTTCTAAGTTATTAAATGTGAGCTTTTTAAAATATTTTCTTGGTGGTCTGGTATTCATATTTCTGTGAAAGTTGTGTATGAATAGAAATTGGGAGGGGGGTGTGTTTTCACTGATTCTGCTTAGACCGTATAATAAGCAGCTAATATTGGAAAGTTGTAGAACTGCTCACGCTAAGCCAAATTTAGATGTAGGCCTAGATCTGGGTTATGTACTTAGAACTGGAACTGAGGCTCACTCCAGATCTTCCCAGAGATCAATGCTTTCAGAAGAAATGACAGGAATATACAGGGAATACATTTCCCACTTTGGACTTGACTGTAAAAGCTGTGAATTTAAACAAATATTGAAGTAATTCTAAACAAGGTTGGAAATTTAAGAAATTAAGAGTCTTACAGGACATGCAGATGTACACACCATTTAACTGATCTGAGATTTTAGGTGGATACTTGATAGGCTGAAAAGATGAGGTGAAGACCCACAGCTGAGGAGTGAAAGAAGAAAGCTGAAAGTTCCTTGACAAAACTTAATTGACATGAGACACTTGAGGTCATAGCTAAGAGGGCTATCTTTAATCACCAAATATGGTATAAAAACCTACTCAGTAGACAAAGGCTTTAACTAGTAAAATATTGAGAAACTTCACTTTTGAATATTTTACTAATGTGAGTGCAACCATCACTAACGTGAAAAATCCATCCTTGAAGAGAGTGATAAAAAGAAAGGGCTACTGACAACACTTATAATTTTTAAATAATGCATCTTCAGCTCCTACCAAACAATCAAGACATTCCACACTATTACTGCCCTCCTACTGAAATCTCTGATGAACTAGCACCAAACAAATGTGCAGTGATCAAAGAAGAAAATGCTAATGCAGCTGAAGTTCTGGAGAGCCTTCTCTTCTTGTACGTAAGAATATAAAACTCAGAGAAATGTTATTCAGACCAGATGAATAAAATACTAAATATCTCAAAAAATGAAATAGCTAAGCTGTTTTAAACCCAGAGTTACTTATTCTGATGAGCTCTCACCCTTTCGACACTTACTCAAGCTAAACCAAAACATGCTTTGTAAACACAATGCTTTTGGGAGCCTGAATGCTTCCTAAATTGCATTGGAACTAGGATTTAAATTTCTCAGTCCCATAGGTATTTTTGAAAATTTCTTTTACAGGTCAGTATTCTTTCAGAACAAATGCACTGGAAAACAATAATCAAATTCTCATCAGTGAAGTTAATGAAGACTAAGAAGTAAAACTACGTAATATGATGAACTTCAGGTTAAAAATATTTCTTGTGTTTATTTAATTATCTCATTTTCTAAATTATTTAATTATTTGATTATTTAATTATTTCTAAACAAAGGCCAACCACAGCACAAAAGATACTTTGGATACCATAGCAGGTTCTTCACTCTTATTTACTCTGATATCCTCTAAAGAGAAATTAAATAAAACAACCAGAATATTATGGAAAATTATATTGGAGAAAGGTCACAAAACATCATATCTGTTAAAGCACAAGGGTAGATGTATATCAGTGTACATATATGGCTGAAGGAAACTGTTTAAAATAAGCTTTTCCTTGAAAATTAACACTGTGTTAGGCTTTAAATCTGCTAAAGACATAAATAAAAATAATCATGCCTATTTGACCATAAGAGCATAACAGGGAAACTGGGGAGAGCAAAGAGGAAAGTACAAAAGTAAAAAAAGAGAAAAAAACAACCCCAACAACAAAAAGCAACCCTTCCAATCTTTAGATTATGGCTAAATCTCTTAAAAATTATTTCAACATCCCATGATTTTGCATCTTGATCTTACTGCAGTATACCCTGAGGTCCTACTTTGAAGTTTCAGTGTTTTACTGTGGGAACAAATGAACTCAAAACTCAGATCATACAAAAATATTGAGTTGACTCCTAGGAGAAATCACACAAAATCACAGGTTTCCAAATGTAAGCAGAGCTGAGACTTCTTTTTTGAGACCCTTGGCTCTCTCTTATGTTTTGCCATTCTTCTACAGAGCTTCTAATATCCGTATCTCTTCAGAACTGACCCAGGGGAGAACCCCTAAACCAACAAACCAAAAAACAGTCAAACTGACTGCATCTCCTACCAAGAAGCAGCCCAAATTCCCATTACCAATCAGTGGTACAAATTCTCTTGTCTGAGCTGAGACTTTGACCTCCCCTTCTTGCAAAGGACTGTTTCGCGGGAGTGGAAAGGATAGCAGTTTGTCTATCCAGCTCCTCAGGAAAGGGCACCAGGTATTGATGATCTCACTTTTTCTTTTTCTTCAGCGTGCTTCTGCCTCGAGGCTGCCACCAGGGATTGCTCCCTTTCTGCTTAGTACATAGTCAGCAAAGAGGCAGGTACATTACTATCAGTCTTCAGCAATATCATGCTCCCCAAAGATCTGACTTTATTTGTAGGGCTTCTTTGCAATGAAGCAATTTTCCTGCCTTGAAAGCAAACCTTACATGTGCTATTCAGTTGGGATCCCAAAAATAAAAATTTGTATTAGATGAATGTGATGGTCCCATCAACAAATGAGGACAAATTCTTTCCTATTATATAGTAAAGGCTGCCTCACCCTCCATGAATTTAGTACAAATGCACAGCGTATTTGCTACCATGTGAGATATGAATAATTGTGATTACTACTGAAACTCACATTGAACAATAAGGAAGTCTGTGTAGAAAAGAGAGGGAAGTGGTAGAGCTTCCTTTTGGAATATTTACTTGTGCCCAAAGGCTACAGTTAGAATGATGAGACTTGGAAATTTATAATTCCTAATGAAGGCTTCAGATGTTCTTTTTTAGCTTGAAAGATGCTTCAACATGATGAGACCGGTAAGACAACCCTTTCCTCTCACCCTAAGTTTCATCTATAACTTTTATAAGTGCAGTGCTTTATGCTCTAGCTATAATTAGCTTAGGTGCTTGGACACCTAGTAAGAGCTCTTCACTGCAGTGACAAAATTTTGGTTAAAAAAAATTGGCTGAGAATACTTTTTTCCTCATAAGATTCAAAACAGGACTGGTAGGAAAGAAGAGCCACTCAGCAGCAATTACATTAGATTGTCAGAAATGGAAATAATTTACAATCAAGCACACGCCAAACCAGAGTAATGCAGGGATTTTTTACTTTAAAAATAAAGAAAAATAGTGGAAATGACAAATATGCTTTGGTTTTGCCTCTGCCAAATATTTTTAATAGTGACCACTTATTTTTGAGAAAAACAGCAGCGACTGTTCTGCTTTCAGGATTATTACATATGGCCCTTTATATCTAATGATTAAGTACATGACATTACTTTTAACAAAAGGCATCAGTCTCTCAATTCCTTTGGGCTGGCAGCTATATCTATGCATAACAGTTTTCAAAGAATGTTCCTTATGTGCTTCTATGAATCAGGAAATTCATAAAGCTCCTTCTGTGCTAACATCAGCGAGCCTGTCATTGGACTCTTATATTTTGACATGGAATATTTTAAACACACTAATTTAATTCATCCCATTTTCAGTTAGTTCAACACTAGACACATAGAATTTACCATGAATGGTTATCCTGACCTTCTACATGACTTCTGGACATGTTGCACATACCATACTAAGCTGTTGAGACAGTTTGCATATCTAGAGTGATCACTTGTCTAGAATTTGCCACCAGAAACCCAAAGACTGCTAAAACTAGGCTATTGGATGTCTGTAAATCAATAAAGTGGCCAAAAATTCTCTTTTTTTTATACAGATAGAATTTATGTTGGAAAACACGACAAGTTGAGGAAATCCTGACTTTGGTGATTGTAGGCAGTAGGAAGCATAATGTCATAGTGGCATTTTCCTTTTTAAAATCCACACAGCTGCATGATTCTGGAAGCATGCAGTAGTTTATCACCCAGCCCTCTCTAATCAGCTCCAGGAAGGAAGGTGATTTTTGGTTGAACAGGCCACTAAGTGCATGCAACTTATTGTCACAGCTACAGAAATTGTTTAACTAATTGTCCACTACCTTGGATAGGTACAGTAGGTGAGTACAGACTTGGTCTCAGTGGACACTGAGCCATTTACTTCAATAATGACGACTTTGAGGTTACTGTTGGTAATATAACTGTCAGAGGAATCATATAATCACAGAGCACATGTCTTAATCAGAAATTTGCTGATAACTTGTAGGACGTTCTTCTGAGAAGGGTTCAAGTCAAATCAACATCAAGTATCTTTGTGGTTTTGTACTCACCCTGAGGAAATATAACCAAAATAAAGCAGAAAGGTGCAAAACTGTATCTGAGACAGGACAAGTTTTGTTCTGTGAAGGAGGTAATAAAACCCCCAGTGGTTAAAAGGAATAAATATTAATGTCAACTAGTAAATAATAAACAGTTAAACACAAAACAAGAAAAAAAAAAGACCCCAAACAAACCTGCAAACCTTAGTCATATCACTTCCTCCAGCTGGAAAGAAGTCAATACAAACACTGTTCTTTTGTTGCACTGTCTAAATGTAACTGATGTACAGTAAACAAAAGTGAATTTAGCCAAAGATGAGAAAAAACAAGTTCACATGCAAACACTGGAAATTTGTATGGAGCTCATATTCAACCTTTTATGTTCTGCTACTTAGCTTTCCTCAACTCCTATCCCAAGCAATTAAGATGGACACAATATTTCTCCCCTCCTTTTTCGGTCAAAGGATCTTGGCACAACCAGCACAAACAAACTTTGCTAACAGCTTTGAACTTGGAAAGCCTGCTTTTTAAATATTTGCCGCTACATAATTGAAACAGCTGTTTTAATGAGATACCTACTGTCATCATTTTACCCTGGCTGAGCTGAGTGACAACAAAGCAGTAATAACGAATTCAATAATAATTAACTCGGGTCATCTGCTCATCTGTCATGGCTCATCAGCTTTAGGGAGAAAAATCCCAGTGAACTTCTCTCTTTTGTGAGCTTTCCAAAACTCTGCAATAAAATGCTTAGAGAGGACTCTAGGTAGCCCTTCAAAAGTTCTAAGCAAACTGGTAAGTAGGTTAATTAAATTTTATGCATGTTTAAATGCTAATGATTACATTCCTAACATTACAGTGTAATCTGTTATGGAATGATGTCATGCAAGCAGTGGTTTTTAGTGCCTAACACATTTCCATCCTGATGTGGAGTAGCTCTGGATCATTTATCGGAGGGCAGGAAGTTGACAGTGGTGTTTCAGAGCCAGATTTTACATTTAGATCCTCTCCCTATCTATTGAATGTTAATCAGGGGAGTTAGAGAAAACCACTAATTTTATGCCTACTAACATATCACAGAGGGTGATCCAACATACCCAAGGCAAGTTTTCTTAGCTGCACAATAAATAATTAAAAAAATAAATATGATAGCAGTTCTGGGGAAATCAGTAAGGATGGCATTCCTCTTAAATTGCCTTCTTCCCCTCCCAAAAAATATTTTGGGATTCACCCCAAGGTAGGTTCTTTTCATGATTTTTTTTCCCTTCTCCACAAAAATGAAAATAATTTTAAAGAGATTGAAATGTAATGTTCCCTGAGATATCAAAGGTATGGGTGTTTTCTGTAATATGACTTGGAGGGTAATATATGAATATCTGATGTCTTTTAACATGATTTTTTCCTTTTGTGTGAGGAAATAAGATGGCTTTTGCTGATATGACAGGCCTTTTTTTAACTTACTTTGGAACAATTTATGAATTCTTATTCAAAATAAAGTGCTGCGAGCTTCTCAGCTCATTTTTCATTTTGCTTTCAGTGAAACCTGACCATGGTTATAATTTAAGAGGTAGGCGGTGGTAGATTCACAGATAACCCCTACCTGTATATTAAAAATTTCAAAAATAAATAAAAAATACCTTTCAGAAATTTCAAATGTCATCAGCATATTCATTGTCTTGTTCATTAATACTATGATCAACTGGGTTTTGGTGAAAGGATTGTTCTGTGCACTGATTTTAAAAGCAGCATTAACAGTAACCTTATGTAGTATAACATCAGGATCCTTCCAACACACTGGCTAAAATCTCAGGAAGACTTTCACTGGTGCAATATAAAAGTCAAGGTGAATTAACAGATTGTTATTAAAGGAATTACCACTCAATATGTTACCTAATTAGAGACCTGAATTTCCAAAATTTCTGAATTCATGAGGTTTCTGTTCTCACTTCACGCTCCAGACATTTTAGTAAAACCTGGCATAGCTGAATTTTGATTGTTGCTGAAAACTAAACTTATTCACTTCTCAAGAATAACAATGTATAATTCATCATTTAGTTACTATATGAAAAAAATTCTAAATATAATTATGAAATAAGTAAAAGCAAGTTATTTACTGCTGAATAATGGCAAGCCTTCTAGGGGGAGAAGATGGTTTGACAAAGAACTAGGAAATGCTTTCTTACTTGTATTTATTCTTCTAAAATAAATGTGAAGGGGAAAAAATTTGAAATCAGACAGTACAGATGTTTTGTTTTGTAAATAAGAAACAAGGTTTTATCTCTACCACTCAACTAAAGCACATAAATAGACTGAAAGCATTATATAGCAGTAGCAGACATGATACATATTTCCAGAACAGAGGCTTTGAAAATGGGCATGATGTCTCCTAAGACTTGTATAAATTCAGTATAATGTAAACAAGAAATACGCTGTGGGTGGCAAGCAGTAGATTTGACGACTGGTGTGAGGGGAAATACTAAAAGCCTAACAGTATATGTTTTGAAATAAAAAAACTTCATTTTCAAATGTTAATTGACTGCAAAAAGCACTTTGAGAAACTGCAGTAAATTTAAAGTTGTCTCTAAAAATATTTAATTGTCTATTTTAAGCAAAGAATTTACATAAAAAATATCCTTTTATTTTTACATTCTTTACTATATTTTTACAGAGGGTCTGGCTACCATGGGAGAATAGAAGAGAAAGAAAATTCTTCCTCTTGTTTTTTTTTTCAGGATTACACATATGTAAATGAGAATGTATAGTAAATTTTGACTCCTGGATGGCATCCATGGGATAAAATTCTGCAGTATTCTCAGCTGTTTTTAAAAATTTCATTTGGATAGATTAAGTATTTTGCAGAAAGTAAAAACTGTTGAAGAATATAGAGTAGTTTAACATATTTAGTGACAATACATCTCTTTCAATGAAAAACTCTTTAGTTAAAAGAAGTTCTACCCATGCTGGAAAGGACTGTGATCAATGGATGAACGCACACACCAGAAATGTTGTGCAATAAGCCTGCTGTAGTCAGATTCTTCTGTTGTGAGCCGTTTGTGTTAGCAATTAAATATTCATGAAGAGGAAGAAAGAATTTAAATTTAGATTAGACAATAGGAAGAAATTCTTCATGATGAGAGTGGTCAGAGACTGGAAATGTTGCCCAGGGAAATTGTGGATGACCCCTCCCTGGAACTTTGGGAGTCCCACTAATCTTGGGACTTTGACAGGCTTGAGAGGTAAACCCATGAAAATCTCATGAAGTTCAACAAGGCCTAGGTCCTGCACATGGATAGGAGCAATCCCTGGTCTTCAGTTAGGCCAAAGAATGAAGGCATTGAGAGCAACTATGCCAAGAAGGACTTGAGAGTACTGGTGGATGAAAAGCTGGACATGAGTGAGCAATGTATGCTCACAGCCCAGAAGGCCAACTGCATCCTGTGCTGCATCAAAAGAAGTGTGGCCAGCAGATCGAGGGACATGATTGTCCCCCTATACTCTGCTCTGGTGAGACCCCCATCTGGAATATTGTGTCCAGCTCTGGAACCCTCAGCACAGGAAATATGTCGGCCTATTGGAATGGGTCAAGAGGAGGACCAAAAAGATGATCAGAGGGATGTAACACCACTTTTATGAAGACGGGCTGAAGGAGTTGATGTTGTCCATCCTGGAGAAGAGAAGGTTCTAAGGAAACCTCATAGCAGCCTTCCAGTACCTAAAGAGGGCCTACAAGAAGCTGAAGAAGTATATTTTACAAGGGCATGGAATGATATGAGAAGGGGTAATGGCTTTAAACAGAAAGAAAGTGGATTTAGATTACATATAAGGAAAAAAGTTCTTAACCTTGAGAGTGTTGAGGCACTGGAACAGGTTGCCCAGAAAGGTGGTACATGCCCCATGCCTGGAAATGTTCAAGGCCATGTTAGATGGTGTTTTGAGCAAACTAACCTAGTGGAAGGTGTCCCTGCCTAGGGCAGCGGTGTTGAAACTGGATCTTTAAGGTCCCTTTGAACCTGATGATTCTGTGATTCTATGATCCTACTATTGCACGCTCTTTCCTTCTTTAAACAAGGTGGCAACTGCAGGTATTTTAACTGGACTAAGGAAAGAATAAACAAAGAAATAAATAAAATTAGGCCTGTAGTTATACAGGTGTAATTTCCTATGTCCAAATTTAAGGCATTTCTTATGTGGAAGCATTTGATCAGGTAGTGATTGAACTAAATATATTTCGTTTTTCATGGTTTCTGCATAGCTTCCATGCAGACGCTGACAGCAGCTCATGTTTAAACATCTCAGAGTGTGAAGCCAGCACCACACAGGAATGCCTCATTTATATTAAAATCTAACTTGTTTCTCAAGAGCTTACAATTTCCCTTGTGTTCATTTCTGTTACTCCAGTGCCAGAATTCAATGTATTTCTTACTGTATTTGATAATTCCTAAGCCCTACACCCTTTGCCTTAAATTTTGGACTCATCTCCAGACAGCCAAAAGAAATCTTGTCGAAGCTTGAACTATTTTAAATCTGATGAATGAAGAGCTTGAGAAGTCACAGAGGCTCACTTTGATTCTCAAATACTCTTTCATCTGTTTGTAAATTACAGAAACTGTAGAGGTGTTTAAGCGTAGATTTGGTTCTGTGTACAGGTAGTAAACAAGCCCAGTGTAAAATGTACTTCTCATTCAGAAGACAAGTGGAAGCTACTTTATGTATAAAGGTTAAAATCCAAAGATCACTGAAATAAACAGAAATGTCACTGTTCAATCATCAGCCTGGTTCTTTCATTGGTGGACAACATCTGAAAGTGTTTTCAATTGCCAGGCATTATTTCCTTTTCTTGAATATACTGAACTACTAACAGTGGAGCCCTCTCTCATTAAAATGAGCAAAAGATCAATTTGAAATACAGTTTTTTGCAGACCCTGGGGCTTTATAGCCCAAAATTTTTTTTTTATATTCAAAATAAGATATTCTGTATTTGTGAAGTTGGTCAAGACATTTTCAAACTTGGAAACTGACTCGGAAATTTTTTTTAATATAAAAAAATCCTACACTTCTTTTCTATTTGATATAACTTTTGTCATGTATATTTTGTTATCTTGTCACACCTATGTTGCAATAAAATATGCCATAAATACTGTTTGTTTGGGTTTTTTTCATAAGGATACATGACACGCAATTCTGACTAAATATCTTCTTTTTTCATTGGACTACATTGGTTATTACTCAGCTTGTAAGAAAATAATTTAATACATGAAAATTTTGAAGAGATACAATTTACTGAAGTATCTTATTCTTGACTGGTTCAAGTACTGAGTATTTGAAGGTCATGTAATATATTAATAGATGACTGCTATTTACTGTAGTATGAATAAATATTATTTCTTTATATATGGAACCACGAATCATGTTTCCTATAATCATTAAACATAATAAAAAATGTATACCATGGCTCTGGAAAGGGAATCATTGCTTGATATTTTTGACCTAGCAATGGAAGGCAGGGGAAGAGATAAACAAAGAGAGTAATGAGTACACTCCCTCCTCTAGAGGAGCCTTATGTTGTCACTGTACTGTATCACTGGTTGTCCCATGTTTGGATACTCAGTTCTGTGTTAATGGAATAATGCAATATAAAAGACAAGGGATTCCTGTAAGAGGTTAATGAGTCAAAATTCTGCCTTATTTCAACAGTCTTACCTACATGTTGACTTCCTCCCACATGTGACAAGCAACAGCATGATTATATTCATTACCAAAATATATTTAATACAATTCAACAATCTGTCCCTGTCCAGCCAAAGCATTTATGCCTGTGATTAAATTCAATGAGACTTAAAACCAAACATTATTGTTGCTCTGAAAATAAATGGGCCTGTTCATACTATATGTTTTGCATTACTGAGGTCTGACAGACCTGAAAAGGTACTTAAAAGCTGAGAAGAGCCAAGGGATCTTGCCAAGATTAGTTTTCCTGTCTGTAACTACATACCTTAGACAGCTGAGTCAACAGCCCTTGTGTAAAAGTAGCCCTAGCAGTAGCTGAAGCATCTCAAAAAAATAAAACCAAACAAAAGGTAAATGTTGAAGTAGTGGATTGGTCAACTAATTTGGATTAGAAGCATGGCTGATATGGCTATCATAAGTATGCAGCTGAAGTTATCCACAAAATAGTCCTGCTATTCCATAACCTCCTGAAAACTTGTATTTCATGAGACCTGCCTTTATGGAAACCACTAAGAGGAACAGTGCTCTGGCTAAAGGACTCACTGAAAAAAACTAAAAAAATAATATAAAAATGCATAAGGGCTATTCAGAACTAAAAATCCACCATTCTGTAATCTTCTGTAAAGTGTGCTGTAAGTGAGCTATGAATCTCACAGGGCAATTTATCTCCAAAAACATTTTAGGTGGTCAGCATTAAAATAAGGTCCTGATGTTTCAGAACAACCTTAATATAGCTTTTACTTGTTTTAACACATTTCAGGCATCAGAAATTAGTCTGAATCTATGTGATCCTTTTCTATTTTGTTTTGGGTTTTTTTTTTTTTGGTCTGGATTTAATATATCTATTTGGTATAAGTTTATATAATCTAATTGCAACATTTTAAGCTATTCTTTCATGGAAACATACTTTTCAGTGAACTGGTAACTTGTGTGATGTTTTAGGATACTATGTGCACAACCAGAAAATATAAATATATATATATAAATACTTGTATGTAAAAAAACTTCCCTTGCACTCCATGATGTCTAAATATCTTATATACTGATTCAATGGACTGGAAGTACCATTAAGCTTAATTTAACATTGAAAAACATCTTGAAGTGTTCTATTTTGCCTATTTCATAGCTGAATATCTGAACAGAAGTAAGCTTAATTTACCACCGGCCTACTTCTACTTGGTCTATTCAGAATGCTGCGAGTTACGCACATTTATATGTGCTTAGTAATGTTAATACCAGTAATACAATGGGATCTATCAATACACAGTACAGAGTATATTACCATATACATTCTTTTAATAATAATTAAATTTCACCACAAACTTTGTATTTTCTAGTTTTCAGAATAGAAGTTGCATGCAACTTTATATAGTGAAGCTGGAAATTTTAGACTGGGCCCAGGTAGAAGCAGGGGGTGCCTAAGCAGGTACACTGGGCTTCAGGATTAGAAACCTTTATCCTATTTCAGCAATAACTGGCATGGTCTTGGTAGAGTTTGGAATAAGCAGTCTGAGGGAGAGGATGGTATCTGCATGAGAGAGGAAGACAGCAAGAAAAGAACGATGGGTCAGACATTTGGCCTGGAAACTTGCTAGATGGCTGAAAGAATAGGCCAGTTATGGGATGATACACTGAATGGAATAACTTGAAGAAATGAGAAAAGGGCTATTTGGGCAAGACTACTACATGGAGATGAAGAGCACAAAGCCTAAGGCTGGCTAAATGTGAGTGAAAAATAGGGTGAAGAACCAGTGACACATACAAGACGTGTAGAAAGCACAGGTCAGAAAGGTGAGACAAAAGGATCACACTTGAAGTAAAAGTGAGACAATTCCTCTATATGCCTCATTTCCAAACCCACAAGAAAACAAAGTGGAAGCTCTCTGATTCATGTCATGCCACTGCAAATGTTCTCAAGAAACCAGTTCTACTGTAAAGAGACAGAGAAGTAATATATTGTGTATCTGCACATTATTTGATCATCCTAGGTCTTGTTGAAAAAAAACAGTACATGATCACACTGTTGAAAAATTTGCTAAACTGAATACCAAGAACAGAAACAGTAAAAATATTGTGGGCAAGATACTCTGTGTGTGATGTTTTGAGAGATCAGTCTTGCGAGCTGAACTTTCAGTATTTTAAACTTTTTTGAATGTCATTGTTATTCATAGTGTGAATAAGTAGGCACAAGGGATCTGAACAATTCCCCTCTGATGTAAGACAGCCTATATTCCCCAGTATTGGTAATCTACCATCTGAATTTTACATATTTTATTACAAGCCCCCATTCATAACTGACAATGCAAAAATTAACTCTAAGCCAAACAGAGAACAAAAGGTGGGAAAGCCTCCTAACAGACTGTTAGGAGATGTAGTTTTATGCATACCAGGAATTTGTCTTTCATTTTTCTTCAGCCATACATCAGACATTTTCTTTTGTGTTCTATAAACTCATACAGACTTATATAACTTATACAGGGGCTGGAATTCACTATAAACAGGAACACATAGTGCATGAAAGACAGAAATTTCTGCTTAAGTTCTGTGCTAGTTTTACCACTTGATCTTTCTAGACCATGTCTTAGAGCTGTTTGACAATATATTCAGTTTTTCTGATCGATTAACCTTATCTTAAAACACGTAAATAAACAATTACTTTTCAGTGAGACAGTACGAATTGTAAAATATTGGCCCAATAAAGAACGTGGAGGGTCATTAAAGAGATGTGTTACATGGAAAAAAATGAGAATTCCTTTATGCCTTGAGATGGTACATATGCTTTTAGGCCTCCCTCATCTTTAGTGACGGAGTTCAAGAGAGAGTATTACTGTCTGCAGTAGAGGATGACCAAGTTTGGGACTGCTCTGTAAACTGGATATATCCATAGGACTGGATGAGATGCATCCAGCAGTGGTGAGGCAGCTTCCCAATGCCATTGTAAAGTCATTCTCCCTCATAACTGAAAGGCTGTGTTTTTCAGTAGAAAAAAAGGTAAATGTTACATCTACTCCTAAGGCAGAAATGCAAACCCAGGAAATGCAGGCCACAAAGCCTTAGTCCTGAAAATATTATGAAGTTATGAGAGTTATGTTCAGGTATTGGAAAGACTAGGAACAGTCACCATTTATTATCATGAATAAATGGTAGCTGACCAACTTGGCTGACTTCTCAGACTGGATCCATAGAAAAGGGAAGAGAAATAGTAATTGTTCATCTTGAATTTAGCCAGGCCTTCGAGACAGTCTCCTTCCAGCCCATCTGGGGAGGTAATAGAGTATAAAGGCATGGGGACATGGAAAATTGCCTCAGCCATTAGAATGAAAATGATATTGGCCAATGATTCAGAGTATAATTGGTGTCTGGTTGATAGTGAGTTTCATCAGTACTGAGGTTAATGCTATTTAATGTCTTTACCCATGATGTGCCTCAGAAACTTCATAAAAGGCTTCAGATCAAGGAAAGTAGTGGATAGAAGTAGTTATTTGGGTAACCTGGTATAGTGGGATGTCCCTGCCCATGGCAGGGTGGTTGGAATCTTTAAGTTCCCTTCCAACCCTTTCTATGATTCTATGATTCTATCATAACTGCAGGACAGTACTGCCTTCAAGACAGACTGGGACAAAATGGAAGAAGGATGCTACATGAACTTCATAAAGTTCAAAAAAGGGAAAGTCCTGCCTCTGAGACAGACTAACTCCAGGCAACACTACATGCCAAATGCAGGCTGGCAAGAAAATGGATTTGCAGTAGAAGTTTTGAAGGTGCTGGGCAGCAAACTGAACATGCTTTCTTTTCTCAGGACAGGAAAGAGGTCTGTAATATACTGGGCCGCATTAGCAAAAGAATAGTCATCAACTCAAGGGAAATTCAATTTAGATTCAGGGGAAAAATTTTACATTGTGAGAGGGCCTAAACAATGGCACAGGTTGCTCTGGGAAGCAGTGAAAGCTTCATCTTAGAGAAATTCAAAATTTTATTTTATGAGACTATGGCAAATAAGTCATAAATTGGAAGTTAGGGCTGCATACAGCAGGAGGGTGGGCTAGATACCTCCAGACATGGAGTATTTTCATTCCCAGCATAAATTATTGTTAAAGATTAAAATGTAAATTATTTTTTCATCCATAAAGGTATAGACATTAAGCATTCAATTCTGAACTGCCATAAGGTATGTTTGATACACCTCAAGGAGTTGCATATGTGAGGGGCTAAGACACAGAGCAACAAAAGACCATTTTCAAATCAACTTGTGTTTTTGTGTCTAAGGTAGATTACACTTTGCATCAACCTACCTGCCTGAAGAGCAGGTAGTGATGAGCTACCCTCAGAGTAGCTTCAGAACGAGGAGGAATAGAATTATATTAATGCACAACTGTACTAGAGTTAAGTAGTCCTGAATAAGAAGATTGCTGCTTATTTCAACATGAGTGCTACCTCAACACAAGTAAAATGACTCAGTGATTTCTGACAGTCTCTCTGCAATGGTGCCACACCATGAAAGCAGTGTCACTGTTAAAGAAAGACTACACCATACAATTATAAAACTTCTTAATGGCTACAAATTTATACCACAGCCAGATGAAATTATTATTTACCTGATTACATTCAGGAAAAGAAATATGCAAGGGAACTGAACTTTGTAATTTTCCAGAAAAAAGCTCTATTGATTTGGTGGGTGAGTCTATGAAAATACTATGTCCTACGCTACAGGAGCAATACACACATACTTGATTTCATTTCCCTTAGAAAAGTTAAATACAATGATTCACAACACTTTGTTTAAGCACACCAACAGCAAAATCAGGGCTGTAGTTGTAGGGAATAAATTTGTAACTATTGCTGGGAGCATTTATCTGGTTGTTTAAAACAGTCTTGGCTAAAGATTGTTTAAAACAGTCTTGTTATGTTGTTTGAGAAGTTTCAACTTTTGATTTTTCCTAGCATGATACAGAAGAGAACAACTAGATTACCTGATATAATGTGAAATTATAGGAAATGTTAATGTGAAATATTAAATATTATTGCTCATAATATAACTAATAACCACAGTGAGTGAGAAAGCTGTTCTCTGATGTGTAAGGTTTGCTCAGATTTCAGTATTTTACCATACCCAGACAGGAAAAGATGTGGAATTCTCAAAAACAGGCTATGGAAATAAATCAACTTTAGTGAATAACCAACTTGAGTATTTTTTACAATATTTTTCCAAGGTATAGTTTTAATTTTGACCATTTCCAGGTATGTTTTAACTGAATCTACGTATCAAAATACGTAATTTATATTTTGGAAAATGATAGAAGAAAACCATTCTAAAAATTTTAAAGCCTTCTCACTGTTTAATATACATATATTTTTTTAATTTAGCTTTTTAAAAATTATTCCAAGCCTTTCCTTCAAGAAGTTTTGAATTTGAAGAACACCGCTACCACTGTGCTATGGCTATTTGAAAATAACCCTGTTTCTTTTTTCTACTGGTATTGCTGCGGAAATGGGAGGCAGAGCAGGGGGAAGAGGTGTCTCTAATCTTTGCTTACTGTGGTGTATTTTAATCTTTGAATAACACCACGCATCAGCTGTAACATATATGAATTAATCACCTTATTCATATAAATCTTTGCTTTTATTATACCTCTAAATTAAATTAAATCAATTTGAGCTGTTTATGGCTATGTTCTTGAACAAATTTTCTTGTGAGTCACAAAGTTTAAAAACATTACATTTATTCAGGTATTGATTTTTTTCTGTTTGAAGGCAGAGACACTAGAAAACTCACCTGAAAGAAAGTTTTAAATTTGCCATTCTTTTATAAGTTCTACAACCATTTTCTGCAGATTTACAATTGGACAAAGAAAATATTATTTTCACCAGCAGGTGATAACTTTGGTTTTGAAAGTAACTATTTTTGCTTCACAGTAATATTTCCAAAACCACAGAGGTGAAAGCAGTTGTTTTGTCTGCATTTTCTCCAGAAATTTGGAATTAGAATTTCTGGTCTGACCAGCTTTCTACATGAATTAATGAAGAGAACAAAGAAGATAAGACTTATTCTAACATCGTAGCGTAGCATGCCATCATCATGGAGATGATCCTATTTGTACTCATAATAAAAAAGATAGTCACCATGCAAATTCTTTAAAGGAAGGAAAATGAAGCCTTCTCCATATTCTTATCTGCCACAGTTAGCATTTTGTTAGCTTTACTCTTTTCATAACAGTTCATGCTATACTATCAGAAAATGACTAAAGACAATGCCTAAATTTCATGCATACTTGCATAGACCAAAGACATTATCATTGTGATACAGAATGAGGTTGGAAAAATATGCAGCCTTTGAAAATGGATTAGATGCACATACATTTTGTAATGAGTGACTGTAATGAAAGTCAAATGAATTATAATAAAATATAGACTTTAAAAAAAACTGCTCAGTGCATAATGTTGCTAAGAAAACATTTAACAGTTTTTCACTGCACGCTATTGTCAAAGTAAATAACTACCAAAGACAAACTTACAAAGTGGTTTTAACTCTAATGTGATGCAGAAAGTCAGTCATTTAATTTGTTAATTAGTATTATGCCAGAAACTATCTATTCAATATGAAGCAAATATGTTTACAATCTTATCTGCCATCTGTTTAATAGATGGGAGAATACTTAGAGCTGGGATTCTCAAAGAGGGTTGCTGAAAATTTGTTCTACAATTAGTGGAGCAGATTTTTTAATTCTAAAGGAGTTTTTCATGTTCAGGGAGCACCTCTATGAAGTAAACAGTACATCACAATGTTCCGATTCAAGAGTATTGAATGTTTATAGCTGCTGATAGCAGATGTTTGGAAAATACAGAAGTAAATATAAATTTTAAGAAAAAAATACATAATAAAAACAAAAGAAGGAAAAAACATAATCTAGCATTAGATCTGGAATGTTGAAGTAGGTTTTGTGTGAGGTCTTATAAGACCAATTTTCATGGCAACACAATATATAGATCTGGGTACTACAATACTCTTCATCTTTTGTAATCAGCAATTTTGCAAGCTTTCTTACAAGAAAGCCCACAATTATACAATTATACAGCACTAGCAATTAAAGTTAATTCTCGAGGTGCTTTTTAACTGCATATTAAGAGTAGACATTAAATCATCATGTGGAAGATAGATGAAAATAAAATCTTAGATAATATAACACTCTTCCTAGAATTACAACTACTTTCTTTGCCCTTTTTCAATGTATTTTAGTCTTGAGGAAGACTATATTTTTTTCTAATAGCAACTAATTTTATTTCTAATAGTGACTAATTGGAAAATAAATTTTGACCGGACAGGAAGCTTTTCTATTTCTGAAAATTAAATATTTTTTCCTGCTTAACTTTAAAGATCAAATATAAAGCAGGTGAGTAAACTATTAACATTTGCTTTTAATCATAGGATTTGTAGCTTTATAATCTTCATTTTAATAGCAATGACAAGACTGCCTTTTTATATCTAAATAATTTTTACTGATTATGAGTAAAATATCTATTGGACACCAAGGGTGAGCAAAATATTTTTAATGGAATACTAGAATTTTTGGGCTTCAAATCTGAAACCAAGAAAATTTTCTGAGAGGGCATGAGACAAATGTTAATATTTTTAATAATGACACTAAATATTTTCACGTTTCTTACGATTATTCACACATTTATATATTATAAATATATAAATTAGTAAATACATAAAAACATTTATAAGTGCATAAATAAATATGGTGCTAAGTAAAACAAAGTCCATTCAAAATTTCAAGGTAAAAACACGCTTCTTACCACAACAGAGAAAGTTTTCAAAAAGCATCTTGAAAATTGTTTCTATTTTGTTTGTAATAGAAGTGATTGTATTAACTTTACATACCTATGGAAAAAGATAAACTTCTTGTGCAGGATTTGCTTACACTGCCTTGTGTACATCTTACTTCCCTGAGACATTTGTAATGTGTCAACAGGTGAGATGGTCCTGCAAAGAACCATGAAGATTTTGTTAGTCTATTGTGTTCTGTAGGACAACAATACTTGAGATATCAGCCTTAAGTCTTCAGTTTTATGTACTACACTGTACACCCTCAGTGATGAAGAATAACATAGCAATAAATTTCTGTCAAATGGAAAACTAGAAGTATTTCTCTTCTCTTCACTTGCAGGCAGCAAGTCAGAACATTTCCCTTCAAACGCATCTCTCTTCCTGTTCCCCAAGGATAATAATAATTGTGGACAAGTTTACATCATAGCATCAGTTTCAAAAGAGCAGCCTGAATTTTAAAGTCATTACCAGTTTTCACATCACTGTTGTACAGAATTGTACAGAACTGATCCCTTAAGCTGTGTATCCTGAAGCAACCTAGGGAGGAAAGTAAAATGAGGAAAGCTTTTCTGAGCTCTAATATGTAAACAACATCCTTTGTAGCATGCCCAGCTCACTCTCTTGACATTTTTTTTTTTCTTGCAATGACTTTATGAGATGAGAGAGGAATTGAGTGGGGACATCTAGCTAGTTTAGCGTAACAGGATTTCGACCCTACCATTTCCACAGCAGTGAATGTTTAACCCCTAGAATGTATACAGCTGCTAAATATATGTATTTATAGAAAAAGAAACAACAGCAACTGGTTAGGTCAGGAACTCGGCATCTGTGATTTGGCTGCGAAAACTTTACTATGCACACCCCATCCATTCTAACTCTCCTGCTTTACCCTTCTCCCCCCAAAATTAATTGCATTTTTAGCTAACAAGGTTTAGTTACAGATCCACCTGACTCCTTCAAACCTTTTGGACAATACAAAAGTCCAGTAGTAGACCTTACAGCGTTTAATCCATTGTAACTTTCTAAAAATCAATTCATCTGTTCCTAATAGTGTTTCAATAGTATCCTAGTAACCTTTTCTGTGAAGCTTCATATGGTCTGTATTTGCAAACACTATTTAAAAAGGCCTTCTTGCATTCAAGAAAAAAAAAAGCTAGATCTCTTCACAGAGCTGCTGGAGAGGTGCAGACTCCAATGTGGGCAAGTGTATTTGCCAATATGCCATATGGGAGCCATGGTTGGGACTTTTTTTTTTCTAGAATAATTAAATGTTGATGGCAGAGTTCAAATGGATCATTAAAATTCAAAAGTGTAAGAAACAGATTTTTTCTTATGTTGCTGAACGCTCCAGAGGGCTGAATAGCTAGCAGAAGTGAGGCAGGCTGCAGCAGTGATCAGCGTGTGCTGTGATGGTACTAATTTGATCATAATATAGTCATCTCTGAAGATTACAGCTATTCAATTAAATATTCTAATTAACCTGAAGTATTAGGCAAATGATACTAATTACAAATATTCTCCTGAGATTCACAGCAATGAAAATCCCACTTGCAACTGATACTTCTAGCCAATGTTTCGTAACACAATGTCCTATATCATAGGCCTTCAGAATATTAAAATGCAGTTAATTTGCCTAAACCTCATTTGTTTAATGGCATTAGCATTTTGTTTGAAATTGTAATAAAAGTACATCCCGCTTTCAAGTAAAATTTAAAATGAGTGTACTCTTGGGGTAACTTAAGATTCCTGTTTACAGACCTAGCACTTTATTCAGTAAGCGGAACAGTTTGAGCTTAACTTTCAGCCATTAAACATATTGAAATTGTTTAAAAATGCTAATAATTTGTCTTTTCAAATAAGAAAAAAAAGAGGATATTTTGCAGTAAAATTTCATGATGTTACCCATGTGACCAGTTTCCTACTGTGAGGACCCCAATGCTTGAACTTGCCTTGTAGTTTTTAGTAGAATGTTTATCTTTTGTAGGTTGTTGGTTTCTGTTTGTTTTTTTTTAACTCCCTCTCCAGACAAAGCCACACATACTTTCTTTTTCAGTTTTCTACCTTCCTCTCTTTGCTCCCTTTCATAATTGCAAATAGACTTGGGTCTCCAGGTTTGGAATGTCATGGCTTTTGGGAATCCTATTCCTGTATGTACTTCTGCACACTTTGCACATGAGTGCCCTTCTCATATCATTTGCAGGCTACTTTGCCTACTTTTTCAGGTTACTGCACTGATCAGATAACTTGATTGTCTATATGAATTAGGCAGAATGCTACTCTGAAACTGCAGTACCAGGCAGATCACTAGGCTATAAAAACACACAAAAAAAATCCCAAGTGGAGTTCCTGACCACATTTCTTGGTGGGTGTTGTTTGTTTCTTTGTTTATTTGTTTTGTCATGGCATGAATAGCAAAGCAGAGATTACCAACTAACAGAAGTGGCTACTTAAAAAATAATCAGCTGCAAACAGTTATAGAAACAGAACAGGTATCAGGCTTCAAGTGTTGTTTAGGATCCTCTTCTGTGCCCAGTGCCTTGTTAGAAGGACAAAGGGATAAGAATACTTTCTGCTTTCCACATGTTGCCTGTTGATTCGGTATGCATATAAGTGTTAAAAGAAAGAGATCAGAAACAAAGTCCCAGCTTTAGTGCAATCTTATCAATACTGCTGCAAAGCTTCTTAAGAATTTAACCAATATTACTAACGTCTTCCTGTGTTTATATTCCTCAGACTCTACGGTACTTCTCTGAAGACAATCAAAGTACATATTCTGTATCTTTTAGCTGAACCTGTGAGGGACTACTAAGGGCTAAAAATAAACAAATAAAACAAATTGTCAGAATTTCTGGTGTAGAAATGTCACACTGTCAAACTACAACAGTGCGAACAAGGCTAAACTAAACACAGTATGAGTGATTGCAATTTTTATCTTGTAATCAGCAAAAGCATAGTTCAGTAGTAATACTGCAAATGCTGGAAGAACTTGCAACAGGGGAGACCTTTCCTTGCAAGCATTAATTTCCTGAGATTTCACCAAATTTAGAACAATTTGTGCCTGTAACATGCTGAAATCATTGGACCTAAACTTTGAAAATAGGGAGAAAGCAGAGATGGCATCATGCTGCCATATGACCTTTCACAGAGCAGGAAGGAGACACAAGGGAGCATGTAGTAAACTCGGGATAAAAGAAAATCCTGGACAGACTGTGCACAGCCCTTAAGAGACATGTAAGGAGTAGAGTTTCTGCTTGATTGCTTGATTTTGATGCTTTTCTTTCATTGCTTCCTTTTAACCCTTTTGTAGCTGTTTTTCCTTTGCTGATATTAGAGCTTGTTGAAATGATTAAATGCCCCTCTTTTTCCTCCCAGAATTAAGTAGAGGGTTTATATCACCTTATTCTGTCTTGAATTCAGCTGATAGTTTGCAACATTCCTTAGGTCAGCATAAACATTAGGATGCTCTGTGATTATGGAAGAGTATGTGAAATACATTTAATCAATCTATATTAACTCAGCTCTAGGTATCTATAGTGGAAATCTGTATTTAGCAGTGTGCTCGAACTGGACTGAGCTTAAAGAAGGCTTGTAGAAGCAGGTAGAAAGATAGAAGAACAGTACAGCATGGCTGGATGGCTTCTCAGCAAGTGCCATCACTGAGTCAACTCAAACAGGACAGGAAATACAAATGAAAATAAGAAGCCAGCTCAGAGATGTGTTTTTCAGGTCCAGATCCCTGTTTCTGCTGATGTTCTCAGCCCTCATGTAAACTCTCAGCAAAACTATGAGATGAACAGAACCAAACAAGCAAACATAATGAGGCAACCAGCAAGGGAAAGCTAAGCAGGTTAAAAAAAAATAGCAAGAAGGCAAAAGCAGGGAGTGAGGAGCCACTGCTGCAGAGTGTACATGTATGTCTAGTCTGAAGTCCTGCAAAAACTAGCTGCAGCACTCTAGAGCATCATTATTCTACTATGAACAAATAAGCACATTCTACTGCTGTATTAGCCTCTGAATTACGTAGCTAAGAACAAAAGAACGTATAAATATATACCATAAAAGAGAATATTTTCACATTTACCAGTAGAGTAAGTGAGAAAAGTGTACAGCCTTCATTTATGCAGGCAGTTAATACAATGCAGTGATCTACGAGTAAATTCTTGTAGGGGGAGTAAATTTACTGGAGTGATTTATTTTTATAAAGGAAATGCACAGTTGGCATAAAATTGTCATGTACTGCATTGATCTCCTTGCTGCAGAGGAAGTGAGGAGGAACTTAAATTTATATAAAGTGAATATAATGGAATAATAAATGCACAAGAGATGATATTGCAGAGTGAGGTACATATTTACAAAGGAAATACGGTGAAGCAATACACATTTTTAAGATGAGGACGCTTTAAGTAATCATTTCCCTATCTACAGAAGCTGGAATGCTTTGTGAAGTAGTGAACATATAACAGTGCAAGGAGTACCATGGTGGGAAACCTAATGATATTATTAAATTTTGCTGGCCGAAAATACCACATGACAGAGATATGTCTCTCTGAGCAGCTTGGTGGAATGACAGTCAAGGAAAGAAAGTTTCTGTCGATTATATAAAAATGAAGGTCTGGCCCAGCACGTAGGGACATGAAGCTATATCAGGCTGCTCTGTGGAACCTATGGGACAATTGAATCATCACCATTAATGGCCGTCACAATGATTTCCTCAGTCCAAGTGGTGCAGACGCTGTGATTTACCCCATACTATCCACTGGATAACCACAAATAAAGGACTGCTGTAAGAACACATGGAGTATGACAGTTAGAATGATGGCAGGATCTCAGACTTCATAAAATGGAGAGCAATGATTGAGTCAATATGGGAACTTGCAAATTTTCTACATATAACCAAAGTCCTGCTTGAATCAGTGACCTAGACAATTTAACCTTATTATCAGACAGTTTATTATTAGTCTATAACAGTAGTTCTAATGTAAACAATACCATAAATGCAAAAGCCAGTCCTGTACAAATATCTCAGTGTAAGCCTGAGTTCTTCGTTTGGCACAGAGATTTACTGGATGAGAGCGTGGAGGACATTATTGCCTAAATTATGCAGAAGGTTGGGCCATCGAGTCTCATGGTCACCCTTGGCCTTACACTCTTAAATTAGACCCAGTTATTGCTTTCTTCTGAAAGCCAGAAGGGATGATTTTAAGGAAATACATATGAGAGAAAAAAGAAGATCACTGATTCTGAAATAATGATCATTGCCTCCATTCCTGCCCCCACCAGAGACCTTTCTAATGAAGCAATGATTGTCAAAAAATGCCCGTATCCTTGTCATATCTAGTTGTGTTGACTTATAGAAGCCCTCCTTGTCATTTTTAACATACATGGACAGACGTAATTCCATTTGGCCATTAACTTACCTAATACTATCCCTGCATGCTCAAACAATACTTTTGTGTTCCTCCCAGGTTACAAGGCCTTGCTTGTACCCTCTGTGAGCTTTCTTTTTGAATTTAATTTTGACCAGGACATCCAGCCAGGACTCCTGGCTTTTTTTGCCTCACTTCCTGTTTATGGGATGGAAAACTCTTGAGCTTGGAGGAGCTGATCCTTGAATATTAACCAACTTTCTTGTGCTTTTTTTCTCTTCAGAGCCTTATCCCATGAGACTCTTCCAAGCACATTCTGAAGAGACCAAATTCTACTCTGCTGAAGTTTCTTTTTAGACCCCTCCCTGCCCTCAGAATCCTGAACTCCCTGCAGCCAAAGCTGCTTTTGACCTTCACACACCTGATGGGTCCCTCTTTTGGGGTAAGTAAGAGATAGAATCACAGATTCATAGAATAACCAGGTTGGAAGAGACCCACTGGATCATCAAGTCTAACCATTCCTACCAAACACTAAACCATGCCCCTTAGCACCTCGTCCATCCATGCCTTAAACACCTCCAGGGAAGGCAAATCAACCCTCTCCCTGGGTAGCCTGTTCCAGTGCCCGATGACCCTTTCTCTGAAAAATTTTTCCTAAGGTCAAGCCTAAATATCCCCTGGCAGAGCTTGAGGCCATTTCCTCTTATCCTGTCCCCTGTCACTTGGGAGAAGAGGCCATTACCCTCCTCTCTACAACCTCCCCTCAGGCAGTTATAGAGAGCAATGAGGTCTCCCCTCAGCCTCCTCTTCTCCAGGCTAAACGACCCCAGCTTCCTCAGCCGTTCCTCATAAGGCGTGTTCTCCAGCCCCTTCAACAGCTTCACTGCGCTTCTTTGGACTCGCTCCAGAGCCTCAACATCCTTCTTGTGGTGAGGGGCCCAGAACTGAACACAATATTCGAGGTGCGGTCTCACTAGTGCCGAGTACAGAGGGAGAATAACCTCCCTGGACCTACTGGTCACGCTGTTTCTGATACAAGCCAAGATGCCATTGGCCTTCTTGGCCACCTGGGCACACTGCTGGCTCATGTTCAGTCCACTGTCAACCAACACCCCCAGGTCACTCTCCTCCTGGCAGCTTTCTAGACAGACTTCTCCTAGTCTGTAGCACTGCATAGGGTTGTTGTGCCCCAAATGCAGGACCCGGCATCTGGCCTTGTTAAACCTCGTGCCATTGGTCTCAGCCCAGTGGTCCAGCCTATTCAGATCCCTTTGCAGAACCTCCTTACCTTCCAGCAGATCCACACTTCCACCCAGCTTAGTGTCGTCTGCAAACTTGCTAAGGGTGCACGCGATGTCTTCATCCATGTCATTGATAAAGACATTGAACAGGGCTGGACCCAGATCTAGCAGAACACCTCTTCTTTCTGTCTCCTCTAATCACTTGGAAGAGGAAGTTATCATCAGTGCAGTCCAGGACATTCTCAGATTGCTTATGTTTTACTGGCTGGTATCAGGGTGATGGAAGTCCCTCATGAGTACCAGAGCCTGTGAACATGAGGTTGGTCTCTATGTGTAGACGGATTGATCCACTCGGTCTTCCTAGTCTGGTGGCCTATAGCGGATATCCACTGTAATGTCACCTTTACCTGCTTTCTCTTTACTTCTAATCCATAAATTCTCGGTTGTCTTTCATCCCAAGGCAGAGCTCCACACGCTCTAGCTGTTCTTTTCACATAAAAGGAGATTCCCCTTCCTCATTTTCCCATCCTGCATTTGATCTTCCTCAAAAGCTTGTATCTCCTCACTGCAACTCTCTAGTCACACCACATCCCTGTGATTCCCAAAAGGTCATAGTTCTGCAACTGCACAAAGGTCTCTAATTCATCTTGTTTATTCCCCATAGTGCATGCATTAGTATACAACCCTCCTTTTCAGAGCTCAGATATAAAGAAATGTAGGAGATAGCTAGAGGATACTTCATGTAAATAAGAAGTCCAAATAAAAGGGCAAAGATCAGCCCAGAAATTGCAATTTAGTGAAGCTATGTGCTTTTAAATAAAATACTGTAAAGCATGACCATGAATTTCACTAAACTAGAAGTTGTACCTCTAAAGTTCCATACTTTTAGAAGAGGTCATTTTAGACTGTATTTAATCTCTATAGTGCACCCTACATTTGAATCTTAACTTTTTTTTCTGTGTTAGGTCTGTTGAGACATCTGTGTTATGTGATAAGTGAGTTTTTACCTTGTTCCATAAATTCAGTAGAATTTAATGCTTTGAAACACTATGGTACTATAATAAATATAAATAATAAGAAGAAATAAATGCAACCATTTAAATGTAGGCATAAACTTAGAAAGCTGTTCCACAGAGACTGGGTTTTGTGTTAAAATTCTTACAAAAAATCAAAGGCTAGCTCGTCCCTTCTCCCAGCATCACAGCTTGCGTATAGCAACAAAGCTATGGAAAGGGTTTCCTTGGACATTGATTCATGTCTGTACAGATTATGGAAAACCATTTCATAAAATCCTGTTTATCCACAGATTAAGATTTTATATTCATATGCTCCCATTGTTTTGTGTGCTTTACCCCTGTTAGAGGCCATAAGGAAACAGCAAACCCAAGCATTCCCAGTAGTTGTCAGAAACTGATCCAGATTACATACCTGGGATTACATCTTGGGTTTAGATATCAGACAAGTTCTAGCAGGTGCTTAACCCCGGGGAATTCAAATCCACAATGAGCCCTTTGACAAATTCTGGATCCAGTTTCAAACCCAATTTCCAAATTTTGGAGCAGTCCAGAGTAGGATCATGGGCATGCACTCATCTCTTGATAAATACAGGCTAGGGTTAGATGAGTTTTTTTATGGAATAATTTCACTATCGTATTAGGAGGGATTGCTTGTCAAGAGCTCAACTCTTTAAAAGGAAATTATGCTTATTGAAAAATCAGTCATTCTTGATAGCTTGACTTACTTCAGTATCTCATGAAATATTAATGAAAACCACTCTAGAGAGTGCTTTATCCTTTACCTACAATTAGCTGTGGTTTTATCAATTTTATTTTCAACTTTTTATAAATTTCCCTGAAATTTCTTATTCCGTTTTCTCTAATCATAACTTTTTTTCTCTAATACAACTCCAGTGATTAGCAGGAGTTACTATCATAACTTTGCTTCCTAGATTGGCAGTGTTTTGCCAACCAGGACAGCCAAATTATTTCCTCTGATGATTTTTGGCAGTGAGTTATCACTCTGTAGGGTCACAAAACTAGCACATGCATAAATAAATTTGTCTAAGGGAAAAATACAGAATTCAAATAACACTTTTAATCCATATATAATGAATTTTTAATATTATCACACTGCTTGCATCTTCCAAACATGTGCTACAGCCAGAAATTCAGGGATTTTGACCCAAAGTGAACTAGACCTTTATACTACTTCATTTTAATACTCACGTATGCACTCTTAAAATATTTATATGTGATTCGTAAAGAGTACATTCATTCCATTGTGCATACAGGCACATATGAATTTAGCTACACATTTTAATTTAAGTGTACATATTTTTTCTCTTGAAAATCAGACATTATAAAGTATCTGTCACCTATAGAGATACTCACATACTGGCAGAGGGTCTACAATTATGCAACTATTTTCAAAACAACCCCCACTCATCTAAAATAACAACTGTGTAAATGATGTAGTGAAAATAATTCTACTCAGAATAAAATTAGTATGAAATCAGGCAAGTGTGAAAGGCTGCGAAGTAACTATTTTGTTACATGTTTTTATGACATAATTATATAGATCTGAAAGACAGTCATCCAGAACCACAACATTTTATACACAAAGAAAAAGCTTGTATAATCTTTTCAATCACTTGATATTCATGGTCTTACTCAAAGGTCTCTGAATATGTCATGTGTGTAATACCAATGCAAAATTTGGCACTATAGTCACTACCAGCAATATGTTTCAATAAGGTAATTTTCTTGCTGCCTAAGAACATCAGCAGGGTGCAATCCTGAACAAAAACAGACTATGACATCTTATTCAAGCATACATCTGGAGGATAAAACTATGCTTTACTAAAGGAAAATGGGATTTCAGGATTGTTTTGACAAGAAGTAAAAGGACGCACCTCACTTTATATATAATATAGAGTTTTAAATTCAAAGTGCTTGTGTAGCCATTATTGAGTAAAGCTTGGGAGAAAAAACCTGCCATTTTCACTGGTTTGTGCAAATATACAAATGAGGGCTTTTGAGTGACAGTTGACAGGATGAGAGGGAATGGCCACAAGCTCCACCAGGGGAGATTTAGGCTGGACATTAGGAAAACAATTTTCACAGAAAGAGTCATTGGGCACTGGAACAGGCTACCCAGGGAGGGGGTTGATTCACCTTCCCTGGAGGTGTTTAAGGCACGGGTGGACGAGGTGCTAAGGGGCATTGTTTAATGTTTGATAGGAATGATTGGACTCGATGATCCAGTGGGTCTCTTCCAACCTGGTTATTCTATGATTCTATATTTTTGTACTGGGCTATATAATATGAAACTAAGATGTAACATATCATTTTCCTTCTTTTATTTGTAAACAAATCCTTTTGTATACTTAAGAAGGCAGAATATATGTTTATTCTTTGTACAGCTAGCATACAGATGCTTTCTAACATTGGGTAAGAGCATTAATTCCTACCACTTGTGTTTCTGTTTCTATCTGGTTTTTATATTTTTGATTAAAATCATTCTTTTCCTATATTCCCAATGACCTCCACAAGTCATCAATTTGTTGGAGGGTATTTTTAAGGGAAGAAGAAACAGTCTAAATTATCCTTTTTTAAAAAAAAAATCATGAAGTATATGCATTTTTAGTGTTGGAATCTCCTTAGAATTGTAAGATACCAGGTCAGATACTGAGTAGTGCTTGACATGTCTCATGAGACGCAAAGTACGTGGTGCTGAGAGATCATACAAGAATAGAGTTTTGTCACTGATTTTAGCAGGAATAGAATCTTCCCTTAGGACCATCTGAGAAATTACTGCCTTTCTCTATGGTCTTTTTATGGTTGCACTCTACAACTACGCCTAAAATCTTCTCCCAAACTTGAAAAACAATGATTTAGTTCTTTGTGCATTAGAAACATATTGATATGGAGAGCATGAATTGAGCAGGTTGACAAGATTGAAAGCTCAAAGGGAGGCTGCGTCATTGTAGCTCTAAGTGAAAACATCCAAGAACCAGTCAGTTATTCCTTAACATTTGTACCATAAACTACAACCAGATTTGTTTATCTGAAAACAGACTTATGCTCTTTTATTTGAAATTTGTAATCATGTTGCCCAGATGCAAGCACATTAAGAATATTTTGCAATACGACAACCATCTTGGCTGATATTGGACTGTTAGAGTGGGTGTACTACGGGACTGAGCATACTTAATATACACAGTTGCTAAGGTTATTTGGAAGATCCTAGCCTAATTTGTTTGACTAATAACACTATTAAGCAGCTAATAGGGTGATTTTAACCAAACTGAAATCTTCAAGTTATACTGTTTACCTCAATTATCACTACTGCCAGATCAGAAATTATTGGTGGTTGCTTGGGACCAATCCCTTTGAAATCCATACTACACTTTATTACTTCTGTTTCTGTGTATTCAAAATTCCCATCCTGCAAAGGGAAAATATCATCAGCAAACTGGAGGCTTGACAGCATGACTGAAAGGGCTGTATGTTAAAAGAATTGACATATAGCGTAGCTGTGGCTGTTGAAATGAGTGATGTCAGACTAGGAGCATTTTGTAAACTGATCTATTTTTGCTTCCCTTTTTTTTTCCCTCTGGAAGATGCACTTTCTCTGGACGATGTTAAACTCTACTTTAATTTTTAAAGGTTTTTTTATTAGTAGTACCTCCTTCCCTAACAAAGTTAAAGACAATTTTTGGAGACATTGCTGTGGAAGAGGAAAATGGGTACTGTTACTCTGTGGAGTTACACAAACCCTTTGAAACATCCTTTTTGTCGTCATGTTTGGGTAGAGAAGCTCAGTTCAGTTTTCCCTTGCTGTCTATAAAGAATATTCCTTTAAAACCTACTGTGCATTACAGTCAACAGTAAAAATAAAACACTACAAGTAATGTAGTGAAGAACAATGTTATGCCAGTTGCTAAATATACCAAAATCCCTTCTCTGGATTATTGATCTGGGTTTTTTTGCAGTGCTATAAAGGTCACATATTCACAGCGTGCACATTATGGAGTAAAATACTTGAAGGCATAATTCCAAAACCAAGGAAAATATGAAACAATGCTCATGAGAAATACCTCAGAATGATTGTAAGTCAAATGAAAAAATTATACAATATTCACACTGCCCAAAATGATGGATTTGCAAACCATAAAACTGGCATTAGAACTTAAATTGGACCTCAGTGGTATGGGCTTCTGGCCACACAAAACTGCTTAAAACGATCTTGCAAGTGAGTACTTCAGTTTTATTTATGTAGACCAGTATTCTTGTTTGCACATGTACCAGAAATCATCTCATTTGAAGAGACTGGACACCAACATTGCAGCTGAATTTCCCACATGAAACATTACAGATATTATTAGGTAACATTCATCTGCCAAAGGTTTGTCCTTTTTGGCTGCAGCTCATAGCTGCAGCCAGCCAAGTCAACAAGGGGAAGAAACTGCTGTGCTCCTACTCATCACAGCACCTGAAGGCAAAGCCCCCATTTACTGCTCCTTACACATGCTCTGCATCAGGATTGTAAGATATTTATCCCATACAAACCATCCCAGCTCCACAGCATACTGCTGTGCAGTGGAAAATGGAGTAGAGATATTTTGACCACCACAAAAATATTCTCACTAAGGGTTGAGAGAAGAACTTGTCTTCCCATCCAAAGTCTTCAAAGAGTTCGGGATAGGAAGGTTGGAAAACTTGCAATCTGTTCACTGAGTAGGATGGGCTGAACAGCCAATTCTGCTTACTTCCTTGAGTGACGTGTACATTAATGTGAATGAAATCAGCAGCGGTCAGAAGAGCTGAAAGCATGAGAGAAGCTGGGCAAAAATATTAATGTGGAATATTTGCTGTTTAGGTAAAGGATGTCAAATAAAAAACAAAACAAAACAAAACAGAACAAACCAATAAGTTTATTAAAGGCAATTTACTGTCAAAAATATTTATTAATTTTTTTTCTTTTGGGTTTTTTTCATATCAACTTGTAAGCATTTGGATTTTCCTACTTTCACCATTGGTCATTCCACTATCCACTCATATGTCACTGCCTCCCCAAGACTAACAAATGCAGTACTTTGAGTCGGATCTCACAGAAAGTGTTCAGTAGAAATGTCACTTCTTCACTGTCTCTGTTCTTTCTTACCATCTGTGATACTCCAGCCAGTTCACCTGTTTCTTTACTTTTAGCACAGTATCATCCTCTTTATATCTGTAACCAGACTATTTAGTAATCTTTGTTCTTGCCAGATTGTGGCAAGGTGCAATACATGCATGACTCCACAAAATATTTTACTGGCATGTCAGAAGCATGTACTGGGGAAGGGATTTGTGAAGGCTTTCAAAATGATCGAGTGTCAGAAATTAGCACTTAAGATATATATACACATGCATGGGGGTTTATCAGAATCTGGTCTCTTACATATGGCTAAAATATATTTTTCTGTGACAAACTTAACTGTACTTAATGGTGTACTTAAACATTGTGGAGAAAATCATCATCTTGACCTCAGGTAATGAAAAATGCTTGTGCTGAAATGTGAAGATTTATAATCCTGGCATTTCTGTATGAGAACTAATGAAACCAGAGAGGTCATTGTACATTCATACAAATGCCCGGACTTATACAAATTTATTTTCATCCATCTTTTAAGATTGACCTATATCATGCAATTTATAGCAACACTTTTATTGCATAAACTTCCAAAAGAAGGAATGAACAGTCAAAGCTGGTAAATTCTCTGCAGATTAGTGATGGAAATATTTTTTATGGTCTTTTAAAGAGCATAGCACACATATACAGATGGCAATGAAAAACAATTTGCAGGGTAGGAGATGCATATATTTGGTAGGGTGGGAAAAGGGGAAGGAAACGCTTATCATATTTGTCCACCAGCATGAGTTTGGAAGTCTTGCAGTTTTCAGTGACCAAAATTTTGAATCCGATCTTTCTGCATTTTATTGACTTTACTTAATGCATTATAAGCAATTTTAGTATCAAATAAAAACTTGCTTAATATGGTGAATAAAAAATTGTCTTTCATTTTGTTTTAATTAAAGCACTAGAGGTGACTGTTGAGGGGGGAAAAATCCCAAACAAAACACAAGAGAGTAGGAGAGGAGGAACAAGAATGGCAAAAGCCAGAAGGCTAAAGAAAAGTTCTGTGAGAGATATGAACAGAGTAGCAGCAGTGAACAAGCAGATAGAAGTACTGAAAAAGCTGTACAGGACTTGGGGAAGAAGGGCTACACCTGAAAAAAGGGAGAACTAGAACAGCTTAGTCTCGACAGTATGAACTGATTCCTCCTGTATGATTTCTTTTGTGCCTGTTCTTAGTAGAGGAGCACCACTGCAACAAAACAGATAAATGAAGAATCAACACTTTCGGTTTGAGTTGAAAAAAATAAAATAATTCTGCAACATCTGGCTAAGCTCTCAGGCTGAAACGTAGAAAATCTGTGAAGTCTACAAATTCATTCACAATGTATGAAGCTAAATGCTTTCTTCGTTCTTTTAGGGTCAGGGCTTATTGAAGGACATGCTTATGGTATCTTGAAAAGTGCTCAAAGAAACATCTGTAAAATCGTAGTCTCAGAAAATCTGGAAATGCTTCAATGCATTCAAACTTTTGCTACACATTATCTTTCTCTTCTGTCTCTCAGAAATGCTGACAAAACCTACATTTTCATGACAAATTAATTGTGAAGTGTTATGTAGTTCTTCTCACAGACTATAACAAAACCAGGAATAATCGTGACATGGTATGATATGGTGCAATTGTGTTTGCTACTCAGGAATTCATGATATGGTGAAATTGTGTTTGCTACTCAAGAATTCTATGTAGAATAATACAAAAACTTTTAAAAATTAGTAATGGCCTAATTTTAATGCCTATATTTTTATTTAGGCCAACTGTTGCTGAGACACATTGGTAGGAGTTTCCCTACTTGTGCCTAGGGCATATAAGGAACATTAGGTTTTGAAAGGCCTTAGAGGACAGTTTCTGGAAGTGAAATCTATGAACAGGCACAGACATTGTTATTGTTTTTAAGTTATCAAAAAAAAAAAAAATACAAGTGCCATGAAGGAATAAATTTGATCACCAGCTAGAGTCTTATGCTAATGGTAGGGCAAGAGCTAAGCCTAACTCACATATGGAACATAGCTTGGAGATGAAAGGAAACTGTGTGGTCCAAGCTGCCTATAAGCTACTTTATGCAGAAATCTCACAGCTCTCTCATATTTAATACAGCTCCACAAGGATTGTATTATAGGCTCCAAGAGAACATGTGGGGGATTGCATTCCACCAGAAGCTACCGAAACACAAGGTTTTCTAAACTTTAGAGGTGCCTCAACTCCTTTAATTTAGACATTTCTTCCTCCAGTTGATAGCAAGTGCTTATATTTAGTGTCATAAATTAATCAAAGCACTTATAAAATTTCCTTATAGCATTTGATGCTTTCATATTCCCTGAATTGGTTACATCTGAACTGTATTAGGTAACATATTTTTAGCGTCTACCTGCAAGCCAAATAATGGACCATTCTTATACCCTATGGCAAAAAATAAAAGGAGAGAGACACTCCTACCTCATGCACACTTCACAGCTAACTTTTATCTTCAGTTTTTATCATGATTTTTGATAATATATTTCATTTTCAAATTTGTCAATGGGACTTGGAACTGGAAGTGCTTGAAATATAATGAGTAATTTCATGTATTTAGTTTTGTAATTTATGTGTTTCAGAAAAACCCAGGATGGCTGAGATAATTAAACAAATTTTTAATGTTTGTTCAGGGGAACTAAAATAAAAAATAGTGGGCTATCAATCAAAAATAGGTTCTTTCTTTAAGAACAGCTTTTGTTGTTGTACCACTCTGGTATGAAAAAAGCAGCAGGTGGGCTAGCAGAAAGAATTACTTATCCATTAGTCCATAATTCTATATTTGTCTTTTTCATATCAATATGTAGATATATATAAATATGTCTCAATGTCCTTCCGTATGGATCACAGTACATAAATATCATGTGTGTGTTTATGCTGCATACTGACAAAATAGACAGAACAAAGAAACATTCTTGAAAAAGAACAAAAGAAGAAATGTATTTGTGCAAGTTACTCTGAAGAAAAGATGTCCATAGAGTTAGTCAAAGAAAAGTTAAAATGAATAACATGCAATTTAGATCATTGTTGGTCTTTGGTGAAAACCCTGTGTTTAGAATACGATGATGGCATCAGAGTAGTTCAGCCTCTGGGCTGAATAAATGAAACAAATATCTCTGATTTTTTTTCTGCTCTCTGCTTGACTTTTCATCCCCATGCCCAGCCTTCATATGTTTTATTGGCAACTTATACAGTCAGCAGAAGACCCCAAAGCCTTAGCAACAAGATCTTCTGATGTACAAACAAAATGCATTTAATTTGACTCAGTGTATTACAAGCATTATAATCCCTCTTCTGATTTCAACATGGTCAACTAATCTCATCTGCTCAGAGGGATAAGCCTTGTCTCAGCCATGATGACAGGCTTAGAGAATGATAAAAATTAGGGCATTCTCACAGATTATATACTGTAACAACAGATAAGGCTTATGAATAAAGAATTGACTACAGGTGGTTATTTGTAGAAATGTACTAGATTAAGAGGTTAATGTTAGAAAGGTACAATGTCATTTGTAGTTAAATCATAGATACACACAAGTTTGGGAAAATCTTTCTTGCCTGTGTAAACATCAGGGGAGATGAAACAAATTTCATAGCTTGTTTCACCAGCAGTCAGAATGAGCAAGTACATTCTCAATAAAAGGATAACACTAATTCGCACTTTAAAATTTCAGTCTCATTAACTACTTGTATTGGGTAAATGGAGGCAAAAAAATGGCCTGGTATGAGGTGGTAAAAGAAATATTACAATGCTTTTTTCTAACTGACTAAAATGCTTCAGTTTAGTCTGCTGTTGATCCCAGGTAAATTTAGTGCTTATGATTCTTCTGTTTGCATTTGTAAAGAACATATGGCGCAGCAATAACAGAGGAAGTGCATGAGGAAAGGGGTAAGCTTTCTAACCATTGAGCAAGACTGCTATATGCACACATCTTACCAGCAAATGCTAGCCTTGTGTGATTAAATCTCAGTGCATTGCTGTGAAAAAGTAATGAAAGCCATATAGTAACAATGCAGGAAATGCAATTACATGCCATCTGCATGCTAGATTCACATTCAATCTTTCTAGGAAAAAAAAAATAACAAACACACCAAATTGAAACCTGACACACTTCTTCAATCTGTTAAGCTTAAGTAAATGAAAGGAAGACGTAAGTAACATTCTTTTTCTGTCACTATATGAAGTTTTTATCCTGGCTTTGAAAAACACTTCCTATATATCTCACCAATATCATGTGATGCATTCTGATCTGGAGACACTTATCAGAAACATCTATGAAGCAAAGGACTAGGTTATTGCAATGTGACACTAATTATTTCAAATAGTATTGCTTTGTTAATATTAATAAATGATGTCATAAATTAGCTATAAAATTAGATACCATACATATATAAGATAGTCCAAATAATTGTTATTGCTACCTTTCTTAATTATTATAACTTACCAGACATTCTCTTCACAAACAAACAAACAAACAAACAAACAAACAAACAAACAATCTAAACAAAGATCTTGTTTCTGGCTCTCACTATATTTAATTGATAAGTTGCATAGAACTTTTTTTTTATTGACACTTTAGATACAGAATATCTCAACATAAGGGTCCCATTTAATTCTTATTCATATGATAGGAAAACCAATTTGTCCATTCAGTGATTGTTGAAATTAATAGGTGACTGCAGTCCTGGACATATGTATTTTTCTGCAAAGTTAATGATAATAATAATTAGAAGCAAAAAAATAATAAATATGCCTGAATTAGTTCTCAGAATGAATCACAAGGAAAGAGTACTGGTACATTGCATGATAACAATGATAATACAAATAATATCCTTTCACGACCATAATCTACTATGAGTAGACTTAGAAATAGGCGATGACATTATTAAGAGTTTAAAGTTAAAACACTTGAACTTAAGGTAAATCATGAGCAATCTGGATATACAAAATATCTGGTTTGTTTCCATAGGAACTCCTCCCACAGAAAGCTGACACCACATGCTCATTTGCAAATAGAAATGCACATGTGAAGCATGTACAGCAGCATACACACACATGCACTACTTGCTTGTTCACAAGCAGGCACATGTGAACCAAACAGCAACAGGGACATCAGTTCATCAAATTAGATGTGCCACTTATCCAGAATAATTCATATGTACTGCTGGGATTGTGCTTGCCAGCAATCATGCTACTTGAAATGTGCATGCCAACTTTCTAGGATGTCAGTTTAATGTATCCTTCTGTAGTTGTTGACACTAAATTAGACCTTACAGTTTAAACAAACATCAGAACTGCATAAAACAGAAACAGCATGATGTGTCCTGGCTCATATGGCACCACATCATTATTGTACGGTCCAAACTGATGATGCCACATTTTCCTAAAGGACATCTGCTTTGATATGTGCCATATATAATGACACCACTTTAACACAATGCCCTGTTCTGGAAATACATGTTAAGTATAGAGTTTAAAACAAATAATTATAAAAATGCATGGAAAATAATGCATTTGAGGCAGTACCTTGATGATGAAATTGCTAGCAAAAATACTTTATTGCTTCAAAAATTTAACCTGTGTATGAGCATAGATGCCATCTAACTGGGTAGGAATACAACACTAGGACCATTACAATAAGGCAACAACATCAAGTATTAAAGAGGTAAAAAATCAAAAGCATCATTTTCAAGCAAATCTTGGAATAACTTAATGAAACCAGAAGTCTAAGGAAAAAGAATGTGACTAACTTCAGTATAGTATTAGTAGATTTTTTGTTAAATTTATCCAAAAACTATTCTGAAAACATATCATCAGTAATGCATCAGTAACATCTGTTTGTGGTAACTCAGAAAGGAAAAGGAGTAGCAATCATGAGACTACTCCCAGTTGCTTGTAGAATAATTCATCACCATCTTCTTCTGGGCTGGGAAGCATACCACAGAGTCCCACCACGGTATCTGCTTTGTTAGGTGGTCTGCTGATTTTTACCCATAAGCACTCAACACTATAATTACCATCATTAAGCTCTACGATATCAAAACACTCTCTAACAAGAGGGCTATCCCACCACCTCTCCTTCCTTGCCTATCATGCCTGAATAGTTTGTAGCCAGCCGTAGCGACATTCCAGTTATGCAAGTCAACCCACAACATCTGAATTCTGCACTAGCTTACTGATATCTCTAGTGAAAGTTAGTTATCACTTACAAATCTACCTTGATGCTCTTTGAAGTTTGAAGACAAGACATTCCCTGTCTTCCAAGATCTTGCCAAAAAAAATCAAATTTCTTGTGCAAAGAGAAAGTGGCTTGTTATATATTTGAAAATTTTATTCAAGCCCTAAAGACTTTTGTTGAGGGTATAAAATGAGTAAGAATGTCTATGGGGAATCATCATCTGTTTGTGGCAGGCAAGAAATTCCAAAAATGTTTAGCCTGTTCTGCTCTGTGCTCCTACAGAAAAGGTTGTATTTCCTTTTTCAGTGCCCATAATCTTTTTAGAACCTTTTCTTTATTGAGCCTATAAACATCACAGTGGAGCTGCAAATCATCATGGTCTGCAGAAACTCCGTCAAGGAAGCTACAGAGTAAATGATGCTGAAAAGTTGATGTTCACAAAAATAGGCAGTTGGCTAACTTCATGATGGTATGCGTGACATCTGAGGTACTGAAAAATAATACAGAGGGCCATATGATGGATGATATGTTCTCAATATGACTGGGTCAATCCACATGACCAGGATTCAGGAACCTAAAATAAATGCAGGTTCCTTACCACTGTTCACTGATCTAATTTTGCTGACACTGTCTTTTAATTATACAAGTGCCTTTGGAATATCTTATTGACAAAGTGAGTGGCTTTTCTAATCTTTGACGTAAGTTGCCATACCTGAAGAAGAAACTCAACTATGAAACCATATTCAGTGAAAAGCTTTAGAAAATTAGGCAAAGGAATGAGAATGATCAGAACAGAAAATGTCTTCTACTTTGCTGAGGACTGCCATGATTTCAATGTTTAAACCTTTGAGCTAACAGAACTAGAAGAAAACCAGGCTTTTTTTTTCAAATTCATTAGATGCTTTGGATTTTATCTTTCCTTTTGCAATTTCTTATTACATTGGAGATATACTTAATTATCATTTCTGAGACTGCAAATACCTTTCTCTTGTGCTGGTCAATATCCATAAGACATTGGTGGAATTATCCATCTATATATTTTGAATACTTTTTTCTGAAAGGTATAATATGATTTGTTATAAATAGGCTATAATAAATAAAAAAGAGGTTGTATAAAATGGGTGCAAAGTAATATTCTTAGAGTGAACAATGCAAGCCATAGACAACCTTTATTTCTATCCATTTATCATTTTTATGACCATTTGCTTTTATATTGTCAAAATCATGAATGAGTATATGTACATCTGAATTGATATGATTATTGATACAGGACAGTAATAAAAATATAAGTGAAGAAAATATAAGTAACATGTTATTATGTTTGTTGCTCAAAGCAACAAATGGATAAAAAGACTTAAGAACCAAGGCACTTACACTGTGCAACATGCATGTTTATAGCTTACAAATTAAACTGCCATCATTTGCCAGCAATAACTTCATGGTGATACAGAGAATCACCAGTTTTCTGAGATACTGAGCACAGAGCAATTTTTAAGATGTAGCAGTTTCTCCTATATTTGAGGAGGGAAAAAATCACAAATGTATGGCATCCATTGCATATGGATGGAGTATGGTGTGTAAAATATCAAGAAATTATTGCAAAAGATCAAGTAAAATTGAATATGCAGTTCCCTTTGTTAGCATTCTAAATAAATATATAGCTCTACAAAATTAAAATCAGAAAAGAAATGTTAATTTCTATCCTAAAACTTTAACAAATGTTATATCTGATCTTGCTAAGTAGTTTCACTGAAATATCTCTTTGGATGGAGGCAGAGTTCTGCCTTAATGGTTTCTCAGAAATTTGATTGCATGCAGAAACAATTCTCAGGATATCATCAGATAAAAGGAAAGACAGGAATATGCAGGGATCTATTATATAATTAAACTTGTCAGATGGAGTGCAAGAGGTCAATAAAGCCTAGACCTTGGAGTCCAGTAAAATGTTTGTCTCATTCATGAACAAAATATATGATACATAGTCAAGTTGAGTCCAAAGCAAGAAACGCTAGAAAAGACTAGTAGAGAAGTGCATGAGAAAGCTGTTTATGAAAGGTGCTGATGAGGATGAAGTGTGATAATAGTATTTTATATTGTATATCTGTGCCCTTGAAGGACTCTGCATGTACTGTCAGTTTAGCACCATATTTAGTCAACATCATACAGATAAAATTGTATAAGAGATTTCTGTTCCGTTACCAGCCTTTTGAGATAACTGTCTTCCTACAACAGAAATTTCGGAGTTTTCAACCTTCAAAATCAGTACTCTTTCAAGAAGAATACAACACATTTTCAGATATTTAAACAATTTTAAAACTCTATTGCCAGCAGATATCAACTTTGAACAATGACAGAGACGGATTGAAGACCTGCTAATTGACTCAAGCCATCTACATCAGGAAAGGTCAAGAAAACAGCTGCACTACAACTGACACTACTTGAAGAACGTGTTTTTGTTTTTCACGTCACGGTTGTCTCTCATCTTCCTCAACTCTCTATCTAGCTCTCATATATGAACATGGCAATTAATTTTTTTCTTTATATGCATTAAAAATATGTGTTTCTCAAAAATATTTCTTGAGAGACAACACAGGAGAAGCAGCAACTTTTCCTTCAATTAGCTCAGTCTACTGTGGCTTGAAGGACAGAAGCCTGTGCATAAAAGAGTGATTTTTAATCTTCTGTGGGCAAATGACGAACAAAACAGGCAAACAAAGGGGAAAAATAAAGATAATTTTGAGTATCAGAAAAGGAGGTTATTAATATTCCACTGCACTAAGCTACTGCAAGTGTGTGGTTTAGTAGCAATTAAATTAACTGAGGTGGGTAACTTATAAATACTCAGTGCTGAAAACACTGGTCTGGTTGGTTTGATTGGAAGAAACGTGACTCCAGTACATGTGCTCTGGGAAAAGGTAGCTACTATGTGCTTTCAGCAGCTTGTATGTGCTGCAGGAGGGCAACGGCTGCAGCCCGTTGGAGACCTTGAGGAAGAACTGGGTATTGAATTCCAGTTGATTACAAGTCATCTTTGCCATTCCCTGGAATGGGCTCTGTCTCAGTAGAAAATGTGAACCTGCAGTAAGGGATGCTGAAAGACAAAGTAACTAAAGTTCCATGGAGGCAAGTTGCTACTGTTTAAAAATTGTAGTCATACCCAGGTAGGCTTTGGAATAAGCTTTTTTTCTGATTATGTAACTTAAAAACTTTTCTTTTCACACCATGTATGAAGCTCAGCGATTATTTGCCAAGTGATTCTATGCACGGTATCTAACAAGAAGCAAGGATTCACACATTTTCAAAAAGATAGGTAACACTTAACTTTATATTTTGATTTGGTGTTTTGCTTCAGATTTCTGTGCCACAAACATTGAGAAGCTTGTTTTCAATTAGAAATTGGTTCTATTAACAAGTCACCTGCAAACTTCTTATTGTATTGTTGTATCATTAAAAGCTGCAGATTATAAATTTAATTATTCTGTGATGAACAAGCAAGACATCAGAACAATATGAATGCTCTCACATGATCAATAAAAAAAATAAAAAAAAAACATAAAGCTTCCAGAGCAGAATAGTGATTGCATGCTTATTATTGCCAAGCACATAAGATATGTGCTTGGTATCATAGGATCACTGACCAATCTTCAGATAATTGATATAATTACTTTGGCAAATGTAGTGTAACTGCAAGAAATTCAGTTCTTTATATGGAGCAAGGAAATGCATCACTAAAAGTGATACCTGACAAAGTTTGCATAGACATTGCAAAGATTTGGTGGCACTATATAGAGAATCAGCACAGAAAATTTCCATATTCATTTCTACCAAGAGCCTCATTTTGTAGTGCAAACTTTGCCTCTGTGCTTTCCCAAAACACATGTGCATGGACATATCAATCTTGTGGCCAGATTTTGTCTATGTAGTCAGACTAGAGAGGCAAATAATGGATTATCTGATTATAGATTTGAAAGGAATGGTGAGATTAAACAGAAAAACCCAAAGCCTACCTACAGATGTGTAAATTTCTAAATCTGCTAAAAGAACCTTTGAAACTATCTCCAATTTCCAATTCTGAATTTGGTAAGATGAACTCAGAGCTGCAATGTAGCTTCAGTAGTCCCACGGTGAAAAGTACAACAGCACATGTGGTACCTTTCACTTCCCACTGTCGCACACCTTGAATCTGCACAGGCTAGAGGTGACAGCATTTCAGAGTGTACCCATACTTACTAAGTTTTAAATAGCATTTATTAAAAAAAAACTGAACGAAAACCAACCAACCATAGAGAGAATGTCTTTTGATCTAGACCATAGTTATCTAAAGTGTCTGATATTATCTGTCACTAAAATATTAATCCTATGTAAAGCTGAAGCACTTGATGAAAGGTAGTCTTTTAGGTACTTTGTGTAGAGACATGTTTCCCATTGAAGTTCATCCTAAAAAACAATTCCAGGAGGCAAGACACTTGAGCTGAAATGCACTGAAATAGATCAGTATTAAGTCAAATTATAAATTATAAAAAGAAAAAGTCGACAGTCCTCCCCTCCCCTCAAAACACTAGAAACTCCTCCAGTTGTTGGGTATGCTGGAAACTGACATAATTTATTTGCATTTTCCAACCCCATTGAAAAGGATAGTAGACAAATATTACCCTTTCTCTGGAAGTGACAACTAAAGTTGATAGTGCTTGCATAATTTTTTTTTTTATGTCAAATTCCAACTAGAATTCAATTAGAACACTTTTTATTAACATGTAAAACAAAAGTTGCCATTCACATCCATAAGAAATCAAAATCAAAATCAATGATTCTCTAATTCCTTTCTTGTCCCATGGCTCTAACCATGTCCAGCATGAGTTCCAGCATGTCAATTAGGCTGCCAGTGTCATATTTACACAAGGCATTCCAGGTTTAGGTAATCCATTTAACCAACGTGACCACTTTTCTAGAAAAAATATGTAATTATCAGAAATAATAACAGAGGATTCATTAAAAAAAAAAAACAAAACACCAAAACAAAACCAAAAAAACATACTATTGCTCGATTCTTTTCTTTTGTATATTTGAAGACACATAGTATTTTGGAAGAAGGACAATATTATTCTTTTCAGCTGTAGGTTTGGGGTTTTCTTTTTTAAAGAAAATATTAATACTATAAAAGGGATAAAAAGAAATTACTTCCCCTCTTCCTTTGATGTAACTTTTAAGCCTAAAAACGTGTCAGATTAAGACCTTGGAGATGGAAATGCTATGTTTATCCACAGGGCAAGTTCAGCACTGCCAACAGCTATGCAACTTTTCCCAAACAATGTTTCTCAAGGATGACGTGAAAGGACCACAATTAGGGGCAGGAGAATAGTTTAATTTCCATGCCCATTCAATCCATGGCTTCTCTGCTGAGCCTGCCAAGTATTGTCAATTGCAATGGTGGATTTTGTGACATGGACACTTGTCCACTAGGAACTGGCCTGAGGTTGCAATCCAATGTAATTATTTTAGTCACTGTTGACCTACAAGAAGTTTCAAACAAGGAAATGTTGACGCTTTTCTGCTTTTACCAGCAATATCAATTCTGTGGCAGTGACAGCTGAAATGTTCCCTGACAATTTAAAAAACATTTTAATAGTTTTTCCATTCACTTAGTTTTTTCAATTCACAATCATTTTTCAACACTTCCCTCTGATTAATTGGATTAGTAAAAAAATCCCCAAACAATAAAAAAGCCTTTCGATCATATACCAAAAAGTATGTATTTAAACCAAAAATTTTTTAAATAGCCTCTGCATTGAACTTGCACATCTTGTGGTATAGCACAGGGTGAAAATACCAAGGTTAATTTTCATTATAATTATTCTATATTTAGTTAGCTAACAGGTAATTCAGCAATGATGGGGCCAAAACTATAGCAAAAATGCACCATTCTGTCTGATCACAGAGTGCAAATCATCCCAGATTGTCTTTGAACAGGAATCCTAAGTGCTACAGGCATAAATCCAGATTAATTACAGATGAATAGGTATCATTTAGCAGTAATGTTTTTAAGCTAATTCACAGAGAATGAAAATATAAATACTGTACATTGAATTATCAGATTCCAGAGAGAATACAAGAGAAAGAAAGAAAGAAAGAAAGAAAGAAAGAAAGAAAGAAAGAAAGAAAGAAAGAAAGAAAGAAAGAAAGAAAGAAAGAAAGAAAGAAAGAAAGAAAGAAAGAAAGAAAGAAAGAAAGAAAGAAAGAAAGAAAGAAAGAAAGAAAGAAAGAAAGAAAGAAAGAAAGAAAGAAAGAAAGAAAGAAAGAAAGAAAGAAAGAAAGAAAGAAAGAAAGAAAGAAAGAAAGAAAGAAAGAAAGAAAGAAAGAAAGAAATTACTCAGTTAAGGTATCTCTGGCCTTCCTCCCAGTTTGAGATAAAAAGGAGAGAGCAAACTGCATAGGTCCCTCTAGTGGCGGGAACAAAAATGGGATTTTGGTCAAATCTGAATGTGCAAGTCTTTCAAAGCCAGAAGTGCTTGGAGTAGAAGTCTGTAGCAGAGGAACCTACGGAGAAGGAACAACAGCTGCCTCTTCAGAAAGGGTGTCTAATTCCAGCCACTTCCACAGGATTCTGTACCTCTGTCACTATTTAAAGTGCATAGAAAGGAGATATGTGGGAGACCTCAGAGTGAGGAAGCAGGTGCAGAGCAGTCATACAGTTCTTTGAAGATTTGTTATTTTATCTAGCCTTATCAGGTCACCTGGAATGCTGTCTCCTTACTCAGGTGGGGAGGATTTTTCTGAATCTGAAAGTATTTATGAAATAGACTGTAGAGTGTGACTGACTTCAATAGTTAATGTAGGACTTGGAGAAGTAAAAGATCCCAGCAGACAGCAGTTAGCTAGTTAATGTTGGCATAGATTTCTGTGTCAAACCCACATCATAGTTCCTCTAGAGATATCCTGTCTTTGTTTATAAGTTTTACTAAATTAACTCCTCTCAAGGTATTCTTACAGATTTTTGGAAATCAATTAAAAAAATCAGGAAATCTACTTCTGCATTGTCTTGGATTCTCAAGTATTTTGAATGCTGTTTGTTGAGAATTCAATATAGTATTTTCTACCATTATTTGAAGACAGATCATAAAATATCCTCAAGATGAGTTTTGTTGATTGGGAAACACAGAATAATCATTTGCAGAAGACCTTTAAGATCACTGAGTCCAACTACAAACCTAACATTGTTGAGTCCACCACTAAAACATGTCCCTAAGCACCACATCTACACACCTTTTAAATTCTTCCAGTGGTTCAACCACTTCTCTGGGAAACTTGTGCCAATACTGGACAGCACTTTCAATGAAGTGATACTTCCTAAAACTTAGTTTAAACCCTCCTTGGCACAACTCGAGGCCATTTCCTCTCATCCTATCCCTTGTTACTTGGGAGAAGAGACTCCCATTCCCCCCACTACAATCTCCTTTCAGGCAGTTGTAGAGAGCAATAAGGTTTCCCCTTAGCCTCTTTTTCTCCAGGCTAAACAACCCTTGTCCCCTCAGTCGGTCCTCATTAGACTTGTTGTCTAGAAATGTCGCCAGCTTCATTGCCTTTCTTTGGACACACTCCAGCACCTCAATGTCTTTCTGAAAGTGTGGGCCTAACATGCAGGGAGACTAAACGACTGGACAGATTTTTACAGAGCTGAACTCAATGTGAAACAAACCCCAGAGGTCCAGGAAATTTGAGTCCCAGGGAACAGAAATGGTGTAGAAGGACTGTGCTGGGGAACTTCGCATGCCCTGGGCACTACCAGGCAAGGCTGTATTTCAGCTGTCTCCAAAGCAGGTCACAAAGGGGGCTGAGGTGGCCCTGAGTCTACACTGTAATGACTACACCATCAAAATCCCATCCCAACTCCCCCCAAAGTGGCAAAGGCAGCTGTTTCTGCTCGGGGCCACTGGTTAAGGTTAGAGGAAGGCTCTCATGTGGCTAGGGAAAGGTTGGAAAGCACTCGCTCTTCTTTTTCCTTGTTTTGGCTCTCAGTGCCAGGTCCACTGCCCAGTGCCCATTTGATTGATCTCTCAGCAGAGAAACTGGGTTTTGATCTTAGACAATGGTGCAATCAAATGCCATGTAACTGGAATAAGTTGCATTACTCATGCACTTAGTGAGTTTACTGATTTTCAGGAAGTTTTTATTTTGATTGCCATTACATTGTTTTGATTGCCATTATATTAGCACTTTACTTGAAGACAAAGGGACAATCTTTCTTCATGTCAGTGTTAAATGCATATCCTGGCTTATAGAAATAATTTTCATTGTTTCAGGTCTATTAATTCTTTTAATTGAAAGGAAATTTGAGGAAAATTTTCACATATAGAACAAGAACTCATTTTTAACAAACAAAATTAAATTGCTTTTTGTGTTTTAGTAATGACAAACTGACTAGGTATTATTGCTTTTGTAAACAAGACACTATTGTCTTTCCTTGAGCTAGTAAAGCACGCAGTGAAAGAACTTAAATGTAATCAGAAACAAGCAAACACTGATAATATAATAAAGTGCATATCTGTATTTTAGATTATTATGTGAAGTTTAACATGCAAATTTAACACTTTCTAACAGGATTTCAAAACATGAGGCAGAAGAAAAGTATCTTTTCATGCTGACCATTATGCTGATCATGTTACACATGTAAACTTGTAAACATCTGGAAACAATTTAATATATGAATCAGTTTTTTAATGCCAGAAAAGAATCGTGAAAAATAGTTGAAGATGCCATTTTACAATAAAGTAGACACCATAACTAGACAAAAAAACCAACACCCAAATCCAATATCTCTCACCATCGCCCTTATCAAGCAGTGAAAAATGGAAACTGAAAACAGACACTGAGCAACAGAAAACACATGGTTTGCTGGGTTCACTAAGGAATCCGGTAGCATATCTGGGAAACTGAGAATTAATACCACTCTAAGAATACTCTGAATATCACCTTATCAGATTTTGAGAGCAATTTTGTTTTAATCCTTCTTGTTGAAATGCCAAAACTCTATTTTTATGAAATGCAAGGGTAATCTGTTCTTTAATTTACTTCACAATTATACTAGCAGATCTCAGGTGGAGAAAGAGCCGAGTCAGAAAACCTTATTCATCTGTCATTACACAGTAACAAATACACAGTGATTGATTTTGGCAATTGTGTCTAAATTACTTGTTCAGGTATTCTCACTTTTCACAGGTGTCCCCCATCTAAACAGAAACAAGTGATAGGTGAGTGTGTCAGAAAGAGCTGTCTGAATGTGTTGATAGGCAGCACTGGTAGCACTCCTTCATAGCCTAGAAATTTCATTGAACAAACAGATACTCATGACACTAATATACATCCTTTTTCCATAGGAAACCACTGAGCAGCTCATTGCCTCAGGACGCAAGAGCTGTCCTGTACCATACAACACTTACTTTCTCCAGGTGGGCAGCCCTGAGGATAGTGCTATTTGAACCCCTCTAGCATGAAATGTCACTGTCATGGCATAACCCCAGCCAGCGAGTGACTACAAACCAAGCAGCTGCTTGCTCACTCTTCTCCCTCTGCCAGTAGGATGGAGAGGAGAACTGGGGGAAAAATTAAATCTTGTAGTTTGAGATAAAGATAGTTTAATACGAAGGCAAAGAAAGAATAAAATATATAGTATGAATAACAGAAGATACAAAATGAGTGATGCACAGTGCAGTGCCTCTCCAATCAATGAGAGGTGCCCAGCCTGTCCTTAAGCAGATATCCCGGTGCTTTAGCCAAATGCCCCCAGTTTATATACTGAGCATAGAATCATAGAATAAACAGGTCAGAAGAGACACACTGGATCATCGAGTCCAACCATTCCTACCAAACACTAAACCATGCCCCTTAGCACCTTGTCCATCCATGCCTTAAACACCTCCAGGGAAGGTGACTCAACCACATCCCTGGGCAGCCTGTTCCAGTGCCCAATGATCCTTTCTGTGAATTTTTTTTCCTGATGTCCAGCCTAAACCTCCTCTGGTGCAGCTTGAGGCCATTTCCCTCTTGTCCTGTCCCCTGTCACTTGGGAGAAGAGTCCAGCTCCCTCCTCTCCACAACCTCCTTTCAGGTAGTTGTAGAGAGCAATGACGTCTCCCCTCAGCCTCCTCTTTTCCAGGCTAAACGACCCCAGCTTCCTCAGCCGTTCCTCATAAGGCGTGTTCTCCAGCCCCTTCACCACCTTTGCTGCTCTTCTCTGGACTTGCTCCAGAACCTCAACATCCTTCTTGTGGTGAGGGGCCCAGACCTGAACACAGGGTTCAAGGAGCAGTCTCATTAGCGCAGAGTACAGAGGGAGAATAACCTCCCTGGTGCTGCTGGCCACGCCATTTCTGATACAAGCCAAGATGCCATTGGCCTTCTTGGCCACCTGGGCACACTGCTGGCTCATGTTCAGTCCACTGTCAACCAACACCCCCAGGTCACTCTCCTCCTGGCAGCTTTCTAGACAGACTTCTCCTAGTCTGTAGCACTGCATAGGGTTGTTGTGCCCCAAATGCAGGATCCGGCATCTGGCCTTGTTAAACCTCGTGCCATTGGTCTCAGCCCAGTGGTCCAGCCTGTTCAGATCCCTTTGCAGAGCCTCCCCACCCTCCAGCAGATCGCCACTTCCACCCAGCTTAGTGTCATCCGCAAACTTGCTAAGGGTGCACTCAATGCCTTCAACTAGGACATTAATAAAGACATTGAACAGGGCTGGACCCAGCACTGAGCCCTGGGGAACCTCATTTGTAACTCGCCTCCAACTGGGTTTAATGCCATTTACCACCACTCTCTGGGCCCGGCCATCCAACCAGTTTTCCACCCAGGAGTGTGTGTGCCTGTCCAGTCCAGAAGCTGACAGTTTCTAAAGCAGAATGCTGTGAGAAACTGTGTCAAAGGCTTTACTGAAGTCCAGGAAGACCATATCCACAGCCCTTCCCTCATCCAGTAGCCGAGTCACTTTATCATAAAAGGCAATCAGGTTAGTTTGGCAAGACTTGCCTTTTGTGAACCCGTGTTGACTGGACCTGATCACCTGGTTCTTTTGCATGTACTTCATGATAGCACTCAAGATCACCTGTTCCATGACTTTCCCTGGCGGTGAGGTCAGACTGACATGCCTGTAGTTCCCTGGATCCTCCCTGCGACCCTTCTTGTAGATGGGCACAACATCAGCCAGCCTCCAGTCCAGTGGAACTTCCCCAGTCTTCCAGGACTGTTGGAAGATGATGGAAAGGGGTTTGGCCAGCAAATCCACCAGCTCCTTCAATACTTTAGGGTGGATCCCATCCGGCCCCATAGACTTGTGGGTGTCTAGTTGGGCAAGCAAGGCTCTGACCACATCCTCTTGCATCATGGGAGCCTCATTCTGCTCCTCTAACTCCTGGATTTGTACAGAGAGGGAACAACTTTCTTTACAGTTAAAGACTGAGGCAAAGAAGGCATTAAGTACCTCAGCCTAGTCCTCATCCCTTGTCACTGTTGTTCCTTCTGCATCCAATAGGGACTGTATGGTCTCCATAGTCGTCCTTTTGTTGTTTATATATTTATAGAAAGATTTTTTATTATCTTTCACCAACTTCGCCAATCTGATTTCTAGTTGGGCCTTAGCCCTTCTGATTTTTTCTCTGCACAATTTCACTTCCTTCCTGTACTCCATCCAAGGTGCCTGTCCCTTCTTCCAAAGCTCATAAACATTTCTCTTCTTCCTGATATCTCTCAAGATCTCCTTGTTCAACCAACCTGTTTTTTTCCCCTGAAGGCTTTTTTTCCGGAACATGTGGATGGCTTTCTCCTGAGCTGCTAGGATTTCCTTTTTGAAGAGCTCCCAGCCCTTATGGGTTCCCTTGCCCTTAAGCACTGTTTCCCATGGGACTTCGCCAACCAGCCTTCTGAAGAGTTCAAAGTCTGCCCTCTGGAAATTTAGTGCTACTGACCTGCTAACCACCCTCTTCACTTCACCTAGAGCTGAAAACCCCACTTTGGCCAGTTTAGGTCAGCTGTTCTGCCTATGCTCCTTTCTGTCTTCTTGTGCACATCCTCACTGGCAGAGTATAGGTAGCTGAAAAGTCCTCTACTTACTATAAGCACTACTTAGCAACAACTAAAACATCAGTGTATTATCAATATTATTCTGTTACTAAATTCAAAACACAGCACCATACCAGCTACTAGGAAGAAAAATAATTCTATCCCAGCTGAAACCAGGACAGTCACTCAGAAAAATGTACTTTCATAAATATTTTTTAATTTAAATCCAAAACACTGTCAAGGGACACAGATCCCATGGTACAGCATCAGTTTTTTAAACTGAATACCCCAGATTTTTACTGTGCAGAATTTGCCAGATCCCTCTGTAGGTCATGCCTGACCATTGTGAATTAACAAGCATGTAATTAATAACAAAATGTTAGTTGAAATGCATGCCCCACAGAGAAACTAATTCAAACTGGTATCATTTTCACAGCAGCATATGTGCTGGTCAAAACCACTAGGCAACTTTCTGCACCCAGGGAAGCATGGACATAGTACACCTCCTGATTCAGGGAGAGTGTGAAAAAGGTGACTTCAACCTACTTTTATATCTGGAGGATAACAACAACTGAACATCCCCTTACAGCTGCATACTGGAAAGGCCATGCTGATCTCAAAAGCAACTGTATTACCTGAAAACCTCAGTCCTCATGCTAGAAATACCATTGTCTTGATATACAGAAAGATTTTACAGCCTCCTTTACTAACTGAGCGGAGCTGTGAACACCCATTAGAGTGAATTTTCTAAAAGGACAGTATCTAAAATAAATTGGTTTCTGTATCTGTCTAGGTTGTTTTCCAAATTCTTACATCTGTTATTCAAGTGACACCTAAACCTCACTCAGAACGTCCTTCAAAATTCTAGCTAGGAAACATAATTAAACCAGGCCTAGCAGGCAAAATCCTTCACCTGGATTACTGCCTTCAGTTCTGGAGGACATGGATCTGTTAAAGCAAGTCCAGAGGAGGCCATGAAGATGACCAGAGGGCTGGAGCACCTCCCATATGAGGACTGGCTGAGAGAGTTGGGCTTGTTTAGCCTGGAGAAGAGAAGGCTCCAGGACGATCTTCTATCAGTCTTCCAGTACTGAAAAAGGGCATACAGGAAAGCTGAGGAGGGGTTCTTTATCAGGGAGTGCAGGGATAGGGCAAAGAGTAGCAGTTTTAAGCTGAAAGAGGGAAGATTTAGATTAGGTACGAGAAAGAAATTTTTTTACCTTAAGAATGGTGAGGTACTGGAACAGTGAATGCCCCACACCCCTGGAGGCATTAAAAGCCAAGTTGGATGAGGCTTTGAGAAACCCAGTGGGATGTGTCTCTGCACACAGCATGTGGTAGAACTGGATGATCTTTAAGGTCTCTTCCAACCCAAACCCAAACCGTTCTGTGATTCTATGATCTACTAACTTTAACCCAATAACCCAAAAGGTGGCAGAATTAGAGGGAAAAGAGGTTTAAATCCATGGAATTCTTTTTAGTATCTCGCATCACTGCATTTTTTTCAATACTGGTATGTCCCAGTCTATAACTGTTTCAACTGTATTAATCATGATTCAATGACTGATGCAATTAATGTGTGCACATTAAAGTAGTTCCCCTTTTTATTTCTGTTTGGCTCAGTTTTTGCTTAGGTTTTAGTTGTTCTGCGTTTTTTTGGGGAGGGAAGAGTGTTTTTTTCATTTTTCCAGTTCAAAGTAAGCACAACGCACATGCAATTATATATATATATATGTATGTTTCCATTTCATTTGATTTACTTCTTTACTACACCTTATCTGTAATGCAAGTAATTTTCTTAAGTGCAACACAAACAAGATTGAAAAGAAGCTGCTATATTTCATTATTCTACAACCAAATTCAACACAAGTTCATAGATCTCCTTAGCATCCTTAGCACAGCACATCCTTACCAACTGAACTGACCATCTTCTTTTTCTGAAAGCCTCTGTGTTAAGAAGACAACTGAAGGAATAACAAAGTCATAGCAAGTGGAAAAAAGCATCAAACACAACCTAAAAGGAGTCAGCACCACTAAACTGGAAACATACTTAAAATAGCTAATGAATGGGAGATTGATTAGTCACTGTTCTCTCTTCTTGTGTTTTGGACACTAGTAAGTATTAAAATGAATAATATATTAAATATGAAAAATACAAACACAAAAATTATACATCTGACTTTGAATTTTGCTGGGTTTCTTTTTGACTAAATCAAAGCCAAATACAAATAAAAGAAATTTTAAATGATTAATTTTTTACTTCTGAAGTGGAAACAACCAAATCTCAGCTTTTTATTTAAAAAAATAAATAAAAGAAGCAAGGTATTCCTTTAAGAAAGTGTTTTTCATCCCAAATGAAGATTTCTGTGAAAATTGAAAACTATGGAAATGTCCATCTTTTCTGTTGCTGGCAGAATCCTGATTTAAGGCTAATGAACTCTGGCTTGAAACTGGAACTGGATACATCAGTTTGAAAATTACCTTGAGGATGCTGATACCTTTAGATACGTCAGTGTTTAAACTTAACTCGAAACACAATGGTGTACTGAAAATAGAACTCTGTACAGTCCTGAAAAACATGACACCACTTGAACTAACACTGCAAACAGCTTACAAAGAGCTAAATATAAATGCAGACTATGAACACTACAAACACAAATGCAGGAAGTTCCATGTGTCGTTGAACTATGTTTACAATATACATCAGGCCTTTATTATAGATGTATATTAATAGTTAATTATATCCTCAATTATATATGTAAGTACACCATGAGCATTGGACTGCGGGTTTCTGGGTTGGCTGGTTTTTTTAGTACATGTGTATACTTTAGGAATTTTTTGTGTGTATGTGTGAGTGCATGTAGAATGCAAAGAACCCTCTGGGCCAGTTCTGGTAACAGGTACCTTCTCGACAGAAAGATCTTAATAAAATGGAATACTTTGTGCTTTCTTGGTTGATAATGGCTCTTCTCATGAAACCCCAAATTTTTAGCTTACTCATTAACAAATTGTAGACGAATAGCCAGCAGC